>SRSM01000045.1:0-64560 GCA_019593545.1 Apocynum venetum | reverse complement strand
TAGTTTTGCAACACAACCTTGATTATACAATATTCCCACCACTTCCTTAGTGAATCATAACACAACAATTCATTGAGAGTTTCACCCAAGGTTACAAACAAACCTGAATACAAAACAACCTACACAAGGCTCACCCTACACTTAGGGTTTTATGCTACTTGCAACCTTGATACAATTACAATCAATAAAAAAGATAGAGAGTTTGATAGATATCACCTTAATGTGAAGATATATTAATTGAATCACAATCACCTCTTTGAGTAAGGCTTGTCAAGTGCTCAAGATACACCTTTGAATGTAAAAACCCTTCTTTAATGATTTTAAACGATTGATGTTTAGAAAGGGTTTTGGAATGTTTCTAAGATGTTATAGGATCAAGATATATAATGTTTTTGCTCAAAAAAATCTTTCGAAATAATTCCAAAGGTTTTGGTATTTAAAGGTTTGTTCCCAACGGTAAAAAATGAAGCTGTTGGAAACCCATTCAGGAAGTGCGGTCGACCGCAAATCATATGGTCGTCCGTACCATCATCCTCAAGCTCACTGGACAACCACCCGGATATGATGATTTTCATCCTCCGGTCGACCGGACTTCACCTGCGGTCGACCTCATGGTCGTCCACAGGTTGGCAGATGAACAATATTGACAGCACATGCATCCACAAAGATAAACTAACTTATGGACGATAACCTGGACCACTTTAGGTCGATTGAACTTGTTCATTTGTGTATCAACAATACTCTAACACACAAATGATGATTTCAATCAACCATATAAGTTATGGTATCAATCCAACAAGAGTTTATGAACCATATAAGTTTTGAAATCAAGATGCATGGTTTTCGAAATACCAAAACATATTTTAATATATAAAAACATTTTGAAATAACGTTTTAAGTTCATAGAGCAACCTTTAGAAACCATTACTCAATTAGAGGTAAAACTAGAGATATTAAAATATATAACTCTAAGACTATACCTCTAGTTCTATCTAATCCAATAAAACTGTCTTCAAATCTTGATAGTCTTGACTTGTATACTTCCTTGAAGACTTGAAATCCTGTTCTTGCATGGATTAAACATGAATCCAAAAAAACTCTATCACTTGTAAAATAAGACATGATGCGAAGCATAGAGATGTCATTAATGGAAATTCGAGTTCAAGCACAAATAAGAAGAAGCGGGATCCTTGCTATGATGGAGGTCCAATTACAAGAGCTAGAGCTAAACAGATGAAAGATGCACTCAATGGCTTTTTTGTGTATTTGGATCAATCTGCTCAAGAGGGAATTGCATGGGCTGTCCAAGACTTGTGAATTTAATTAGATTTGATACAAAAGAGAAGAAAGTCCAATTACAAGCCCACCAAACTTAAGAATTTCGTCCAGCCCATAAGGATTTTAGGGTTTATTTGTTTTCTATAAGAATTTGGAAATCTTGGCAGATTTGGTACCTATTAGATTTATTGTTTTATTTGTTTTCCTTTTTGAATAAGGAAATCTGGGTAGATTTGATATCTTAGTAGATTTGGTTTCCTTTTAAATAAGTAGAGTTCCTAATCAACAAGGATTTGAACTCTTTCTTCTATATATGTAATTGGAACAATTCAGATGATAATGATTGAATACAATTTTGAGTTTTCTCTTAAAAGTTCTTGTGAGAGCTTTGCTTTGAAATTCTCTAAGAATTTCGCCACTTATAATTAGGGTTCTTAGTTGTTTGATAACTAAAGGCTCCTAATTCGTGATCTTTGGTAATAGTATCAAGAGTTTGTTACGGGTCTTGTTTGATAGATAAGCAAGGATCGTATCAGTTTGGTATCAGAGCCTAGGTTGCGGGAAACAGGTTGTTCTATAACCTTCTTATCCTTTTGTTTCAGTTTGGAAAAAAAAAACGAAAAAAAAAAAAAGATTGAGAAAGTTGATTTCAAGTTTCAGAAAAAAAAATCAAAGATTCGTTCTTGTTGTTTGAGTCCAAGTTTGGGGCAAAAAAAAAAAAAAAAGGGTTACAGATTCATTCTTTTCACCAAAGATCCATTCTTTTCGTTTGAGTTTTGGTTATCAAAGACTAAGAACTCATTCTTAGTGATTTGTAAAGGCTTAGCTCAAATAAGAACTTCAAAGAGAGGCTGTTGTGTGGTCAAATTTGGTGAGATCAATAGAGGGATTCAAAAACAGTCGAGTGAAACACGTGAGGGAGAGTTAGTTTAGGATTTTCCTTTTCTAACATTTTTATTGCAGGTTTTTTACATCATGGAATCAAAAGATGGACTTACCTTAGAGGCAATACAAGGAATGATGCAAAAGATGTTGTCACAACAAGAAGATCTTGCTAGTGACAACCAGAAATTGAAAGAAAGATTGGGGAGAATTGAGCAAGGCACTTCAAGTCGTGCTCAATCTGGAGGAACAAAACGAAATCTCATGGATGAATTAGAAGATGAATTTGACGTAGATTCTACACGTTTCAACAAAGAAAAATCTAAAGATGGGAACTTGGGGTCAATCAAGATGACGATTCCATCTTTCCAAGGCAAGAGCAATCCAGAAGCATATTTAGATTGGGAAAAGAAGGTTGAACGTGTGTTTGAATGTCATAACTACACCGAAGAGAAGAAGGTAAAATTGGCTGTTGTAGGTTTTACTGATTATGCAAGTGTGTGGTGGGATCAGCTCTCAACTTCTAGGCGTAGGAGTGGAGAAGGTTCAATCTCTTCATGGTTTGAGATGAAAACAATTATGAGGAGGAGATTTGTACCACAACATTATTATAGAGAGTTGTACAATCTTTTACAGAGATTGAACCAAGGATCAAAGAGCGTTGAAGAGTATCATCAAGAGATGGAGATGGCCATGATTCGAGCCAATGTTGAGGAGGACAAGGAGGCTACTATGGCAGCGATTTCTTTCTGGTTTAAATCGTGACATTGCTAACCTGGTTGAATTGCATCATTATGTTGATTTTGAGGATATGGTACACATGGCAATTAAGGTTGAGAAGCAATTAAAGATGAGGAACAAATCTGGTTTGACTTCTACTTCTTCATGGAAGTCGAATTGGAAGGGAAACAAAGGTGGAGATTCAAATTCAAGCAAGGACAGATTTGAAGCAAATAAAAGTAAAGATGTTTCTACAACAAAAATACAACCTAAGGATGATAAATCTAAGGGTTCCTTGAGAGATCTGAAGTGCTTTAGATGCTTGGGATATGGACATAGGCAAGCCCAATGTCCTACTGTAAAGGTGATGGTTATACGAAATGGAGAAGTGGTGAGTGAAGATGAGGGAGATAATTTTGACTACAGTGACATGCCACTATTAGCAGAAGATTCAGAGGAAGCAGATGATGGAGAAACAGCCCCTGAAGGATCAGTTTTCAGCTTGGTCACAAGACGAGCACTAAGCATCCAATCCAAAGAGGATGAGGTACAACGTGAAAACATATTTCATACTAGATGCTTCATACATGATAAACTGTGTAGCATGATCATTGATGGGGGTAGTTGTACTAATGTTGTTAATGCTAGTTTAGTTGATAAATTGGGATTGAAAACAACTAAACACCTCTAATCCCTATAGATTGCAATGGCTAAACAATACTGGAGATCTTAGGGTTACAAGGCAATCATTGATATCTTTCTCAATTGGACGTTATTCTGATCGGGTTTTATGTGATGTTGTTCCCATGCATGCTACTCATATATTATTGGGACGACCTTGGCAGTATGATAGGCGAGTTATGCATGATGGCTTCACTAATCGATATTCTTTTGTGATGGATGGACGACCTATTAAGTTGCTGCCCATGTCACCTAAAGAGGTGTTTGAAGATCAGAAAATATTGAGTGAATGTGAGAGTGCACAAAAAAAAAAAGAAGATGCACGAGCAAAAGGAGAGCTGTGAGAAAAGCCATGAGAGGCGTGAGAAAAGAGAGGAAAAAGGAGAGGAAACAGAGGGGATGTGCCATGAGGAAAAGAATCTTGAGAGGGCACATGCAAAAGGAGAGAATAGTGTGCAAAGAGTGGCTAAACAAGAGGTAAAAGGCAATTTCTATGCAAGAGAGGGTGAGGTCCGAAAGGCCTATCTATCTAGGCAATCTATGCTTCTTTTGGTATTCAAAGGAGCGAATTTAACTATTTCTTCTAACCCAGATCTCTCTTCTCTTCCTAGTTCTTTTCAAACTTTGTTGCAGGAATTTGAAGAATTGTTTCCTGAAACTATGCCAGAAGGCTTGCCACCACTTAGAGGGATTGAACACCAAATTGACTTCATTGCTGGAGCACAAATTCCAAACCGACCAGCTTATAGAAGCAATCCTGAAGAAACCAAGGAGTTACAAAGGCAAGTGGATGAATTGTTGTCTAAGGGTTTGATCAAAGAAAGTATGAGTCCATGTGCAGTACCCGTGTTGTTGGTGCCTAAAAAAGATGGTTCTTGGCGAATGTGTGTTGATTGTCGAGCAATTAACAAAATTACGGTAAAGTATCGCCACCCTATTCCTCGTTTAGATGATATGTTAGATGAATTACATGGTGCCTGCATATTCTCTAAGATTGATTTAATGGCTGGTTATCATCAAATTCGTATGAGAATTGGAGATGAATGGAAAACTGCTTTTAAGACAAAATATGGTTTATATGAATGGTTAGTTATGCCTTTTGGATTAACTAATGCACCTAGTACTTTCATGAGATTAATGAACCATGTTTTACGTAGCTTTATTGGGAAATTTGTTGTTGTCTACTTTGATGATATACTTGTGTATAGCAAGTCACTTGATGAGCATATTGTGCATGTTAAAGCTATTTTTTGTGCTTTGCGAGAACAAAAGTTGTATGCTAAGCTTGCTAAATGTTCATTTTGTGTGCCTAAAGTTATATTTTTAGGATATGTTGTTAGTCAGCATGGAATTGAAGTAGATAATGAAAAGGTTAAAGCTATTGAAACCTGGCCAACACCTAAGAATGTGGGGGAAGTTAGAAGTTTTCATGGTTTGGCAAGTTTTTATAGACGATTTGTTAAGGATTTTTCGAGCATTGCTGCCCCTTTAACTGAAGTTATAAAAAAAAATGTCGAATTTAAATGGGGGGATGAACAAGAAAGAGCATTTAACATGTTAAAGGCAAAATTAACTTCTGCTCCTATTCTTGCTTTACCTAACTTTGATAACGCTTTTGAAATTGAATGTGATGCTTCGGGAGTTGGTATTGGTGCTGTCCTTTTGCAAGGAGGAAAGCCAATCGCTTATTTTAGTGAAAAACTGAATGGCGCTGCATTGAAATATCCAACTTATGACAAAGAGATGTATGCTTTAGTAAGAGCATTGGACACATGGCAGCACTATCTTCTTCCTAAGGAATTTGTTATCCATACTGATCATGAGAGCTTGAAGTATTTGAAGGGACAAAATAAGTTGAATAAACGACATGCTAAATGGAGTGAATTCATTGAATCGTTTCCATACATCATCAAGTACAAGAAGGGAAAGGAAAATGTTGTTGCTGATGCTTTGAGTCGAAGGCATGCACTTATTACCACTTTAGATGCTAAATTGCTAGGCTTTGAGCATATTAAAGAATTGTATGAGAAAGATAGTGATTTTAGTAATGTTTATAATGCATGCGAGAATGCTGGTTTTGATAAGTTCTATAGGCATAATGGTTATCTATTTCGCATGAGACAACTTTGCGTTCCTAAGTGTTCTATGCGATTACTTTTGATTCGTGAAGCACATGAAGGGGGTTTAATGGGACACTTTGGCATATCCAAGACTTTAGATGTTTTGCAGGAGCACTTCTTTTGGCCTCATATGCGATCAGATGTTTCTAAGTATTGTGCTAATTGCATTACATGTTTACAAGCTAAGTCTAAAGTGCATCCACATGGTTTATACACACCATTACCTGTGTCACATGCACCTTGGATAGATGTTTCTATGGATTTTGTTCTTGGTTTACCTAGAACTAGACGTGGATTTGATAGTATATATGTGGTAGTTGATAGGTTTTCTAAAATGGCACACTTCATTCCATGTCATAAAACTGATGATGCTTCACATGTTGCTGAATTGTTCTTTAAAGAAATAGTTCGTTTGCATGGTATGCCTAAGTCCATTGTGAGTGATAGAGATGCTAAATTTTTATCTTACTTTTGGAAAACTTTGTGGGCAAAATTGGGAACTAAATTGCTGTTTAGTACTACTTGTCATCCACAAACTGAGGTAGTGAATAGAACTTTGGGACAATTATTGAGAGCTATCATTAAAAAGAATCTGAAATCATGGGATGATTGTTTACCTCATGTAGAGTTTGCATATAATAGGAGTGTGCATTCCTCTACTCATTATTCACCTTTTGAGATTGTTTATGGTTTTAATCCTTTAACACCATTAGATTTATCTCCTTTACCTTTGGATGAACAAGTTAATTTTGATGGAGCTAAAAAGGCAGAATATGTGAGAAAAATTCATGAAACAGTCAAGCAAAATATTGAGAAAAGAAATCAGCAAGTGATGACTCAAAGAAATCATGGAAGAAAGAAAGTGATATTTGAGCCTGGTGATTGGGTATGGTTGCATTTACGCAAGGAAAGGTTTCCTAAGCAAAGGCATTCAAAGCTTCAATCAAGAGGAGATGGTCCTTTTCAAGTTGTTGCAAGGATCAATGACAATGCTTACAAATTAGCTCTTCCTGGTGAGTATAATGTTAGTGCTACTTTTAATGTTTCTGATTTACTTCCTTTCGATTATGCAGGTGATGATTCGAGGGCGAATCCTTTTGAGGAAAGGGGGAGTGATGCGGAGCATGGAGATGTCATTAATGGAAATTCGAGTTCAAGCACAAATAAGAAGAAGCTGGATCCTTTGAGCTATGATGGAGGTCCAATTACAAGAGCTAGAGCTAAACAGATGAAAGATGCACTCAATGGGCTTATTTTGTGTTATTTGGATCAATCTGCTCAAGAGGGAAATTGCATGGGCTGTCCAAGACTTGTGAATTTAATTAGATTTGATACAAAAGAGAAGAAAGTCCAATTACAAGCCCACCAAACTTAAGAATTTCGTCCAGCCCATAAGGATTTTAGGGTTTATTTGTTTTCTATAAGAATTTGGAAATCTTGGCAGATTTGGTACCTATTAGATTTATTGTTTTATTTGTTTTCCTTTTTGAATAAGGTAATCTGGGTAGATTTGATATCTTAGTAGATTTGGTTTCCTTTTTAAATAAGTAGAGTTCCTAATCAAACAAGGATTTGAACTCTTTCTTCTATATATGTAATTTGAACAAAATCAGATGATAATGATTGAATACAATTTTGAGTTTTCTCTTAAAAGTTCTTGTGAGAGCTTTGCTTTGAAATTCTCTAAGAATTTCGCCACTTATAATTAGGGTTCTTAGTTGTTTGATAACTAAAGGCTCCTAATTCGTGATCTTTGGTAATAGTATCAAGAGTTTGTTACGGGTCTTGTTTGATAGATAAGCAAGGATCGTATCAGTTTGGTATCAGAGCCTAGGTTGCGGGAAACAGGTTGTTCTATAACCTTCTTATCCTTTTGTTTCAGTTCGGAAAAAAAAAAACAAAAAAAAAAAAAAAAAAAAAAGATTGAGAAAGTTGATTTCAAGTTTCAGAAAAAAAGATCAAAGATTCGTTCTTGTTGTTTGAGTCCAAGTTTGGGGCAAAAAAAAAAAAAAAAGGGTTACAGATTCATTCTTTTCACCAAAGATCCATTCTTTTCGTTTGAGTTTTGGTTATCAAAGACTAAGAACTCATTCTTAGTGATTTGTAAAGGCTTAGCTCAAATAAGAACTTCAAAGAGAGGCTGTTGTGTGGTCAAATTTGGTGAGATCAATAGAGGGATTCAAAAACAGTCGAGTGAAACACGTGAGGGAGAATTAGTTTAGGATTTTCCTTTTCTAACATTTTTATTGCAGGTTTTTTACATCATGGAATCAAAAGATAGACTTACCTTAGAGGCAATACAAGGAATGATGCAAAAGATGTTGTCACAACAAGAAGATCTTGCTAGTGACAACCAGAAATTGAAAGAAATATTGGGGAGAATTGAGCAAGGCACTTCAAGTCGTGCTCAATCTGGAGAAACAGCCCCTCAAGGATCAGTTTTCAACTTGGTCACAAGACGAGCACTAAGCATCCAATCCAAAGAGGATGAGGTACAACGTGAAAACATATTTCATACTAGATGCTTCATACATGATAAACTGTGTAGCATGATCATTGATGGGGGTAGTTGTACTAATGTTGTTAATGCTAGTTTAGTTGATAAATTGGGATTGAAAACAACTAAACACCCTAATCCCTATAGATTGCAATGGCTAAACAATACTGGAGATCTTAGGGTTACAAGGCAATCATTGATATCTTTCTCAATTGGACGTTATTCTGATCGGGTTTTATGTGATGTTGTTCCCATGCATGCTACTCATATATTATTGGGACGACCTTGGCAGTATGATAGGCGAGTTATGCATGATGGCTTCACTAATCGATATTCTTTTGTGATGGATGGACGACCTATTAAGTTGCTGCCCATGTCACCTAAAGAGGTGTTTGAAGATCAGAAAATATTGAGTGAATGTGAGAGTGCACAAAAAAAAAAAAAGATGCACGAGCAAAAGGAGAGCTGTGAGAAAAGCCATGAGAGGTGTGAGAAAAGAGAGGAAAAAGGAGAGGAAACAGAGGGGATGTGCCATGAGGAAAAGAATCTTGAGAGGGCACATGCAAAAGGAGAGAATAGTGTGCAAAGAGTGGCTAAACAAGAGGTAAAAGGCAGTTTCTATGCAAGAGAGGGTGAGGTCCGAAAGGCCTATCTATCTAGGCAATTTATGCTTCTTTTGGTATTCAAAGGAGCGAATTTGACTATTTCTTCTAACCCAGATCTCTCTTCTCTTCCTAGTTCTTTTCAAACTTTGTTGCAGGAATTTGAAGAATTGTTTCCTGAAACTATGCCAGAAGGCTTGCCACCACTTAGAGGGATTGAACACCAAATTGACTTCATTGCTGGAGCACAAATTCCAAACCGACCAGCTTATAGAAGCAATCCTGAAGAAACCAAGGAGTTACAAAGGCAAGTGGATGAATTGTTGTCTAAGGGTTTGATCAAAGAAAGTATGAGTCCATGTGCAGTACCCGTGTTGTTGGTGCCTAAAAAAGATGGTTCTTGGCGAATGTGTGTTGATTGTCGAGCAATTAACAAAATTACGGTAAAGTATCGGCACCCTATTCCTCGTTTAGATGATATGTTAGATGAATTACATGGTGCCTGCATATTTTCTAAGATTGATTTAATGGCTGGTTATCATCAAATTCGTATGAGAATTGGAGATGAATGGAAAACTGCTTTTAAGACAAAATATGGTTTATATGAATGGTTAGTTATGCCTTTTGGATTAACTAATGCACCTAGTACTTTCATGAGATTAATGAACCATGTTTTACGTAGCTTTATTGGGAAATTTGTTGTTGTCTACTTTGATGATATACTTGTGTATAGCAAGTCACTTGATGAGCATATTGTGCATGTTAAAGCTATTTTTTGTGCTTTGCGAGAACAAAAGTTGTATGCTAAGCTTGCTAAATGTTCATTTTGTGTGCCTAAAGTTATATTTTTAGGATATGTTGTTAGTCAGCATGGAATTTAAGTAGATAATGAAAAGGTTAAAGCTATTGAAACCTGGCCAACACCTAAGAATGTGGGGGAAGTTAGAAGTTTTCATGGTTTGGCAAGTTTTTATAGACGATTTGTTAAGGATTTTTCGAGCATTGCTGCCCCTTTAACTGAAGTTATAAAAAAAAATGTCGAATTTAAATGGGGGGATGAACAAGAAAGAGCATTTAACATGTTAAAGGCAAAATTAACTTCTGCTCTTATTCTTGCTTTACCTAACTTTGATAACGCTTTTGAAATTGAATGTGATGCTTCGGGAGTTGGTATTGGTGCTGTCCTTTTGCAAGGAGGAAAGCCAATCGCTTATTTTAGTGAAAAGCTGAATGGCGCTGCATTGAAATATCCAACTTATGACAAAGAGATGTATGCTTTAGTAAGAGCATTGGACACATGGCAGCACTATCTTCTTCCTAAGGAATTTGTTATCCATACTGATCATGAGAGCTTGAAGTATTTGAAGGGACAAAATAAGTTGAATAAACGACATGCTAAATGGAGTGAATTCATTGAATCTTTTCCATACATCATCAAGTACAAGAAGGGAAAGGAAAATGTTGTTGCTGATGCTTTGAGTCGAAGGCATGCACTTATTACCACTTTAGATGCTAAATTGCTAGGCTTTGAGCATATTAAAGAATTGTATGAGAAAGATAGTGATTTTAGTAATGTTTATAATGCATGCGAGAATGCTGGTTTTGATAAGTTCTATAGGCATAATGGTTATCTATTTCGCATGAAACAACTTTGCGTTCCTAAGTGTTCTATGCGATTACTTTTGATTCGTGAAGCACATGAAGGGGGTTTAATGGGACACTTTGGCATATCCAAGACTTTAGATGTTTTGCAGGAGCACTTCTTTTGGCCTCATATGCGATCAGATGTTTCTAAGTATTGTGCTAATTGCATTACATGTTTACAAGCTAAGTCTAAAGTGCATCCACATGTTTTATACACACCATTACCTGTGTCACATGCACCTTGGATAGATGTTTCTATGGATTTTGTTCTTGGTTTACCTAGAACTAGACGTGGATTTGATAGTATATATGTGGTAGTTGATAGGTTTTCTAAAATGGCACACTTCATTCCATGTCATAAAACTGATGATGCTTCACATGTTGCTGAATTGTTCTTTAAAGAAATAGTTCGTTTGCATGGTATGCCTAAGTCCATTGTGAGTGATAGAGATGCTAAATTTTTATCTTACTTTTGGAAAACTTTGTGGGCAAAATTGGAAACTAAATTGCTGTTTAGTACTACTTGTCATCCACAAACTGATGGACAAACTGAGGTAGTTAATAGAACTTTGGGACAATTATTGAGAGCTATCATTAAAAAGAATTTGAAATCATGGGATGATTGTTTACCTCATGTAGAGTTTGCATATAATAGGAGTGTGCATTCCTCTACTCATTATTCACCTTTTGAGATTGTTTATGGTTTTAATCCTTTAACACCATTAGATTTATCTCCTTTACCTTTGGATGAACAAGTTAATTTTGATGGAGCTAAAAAGGCAGAATATGTGAGAAAAATTCATGAAACAGTCAAGCAAAATATTGAGAAAAGAAATCAGCAAGTGATGACTCAAAGAAATCATGGAAGAAAGAAAGTGATATTTGAGCCTGGTGATTGGGTATGGTTGCATTTACGCAAGGAAAGGTTTCCTAAGCAAAGGCATTCAAAGCTTCAATCAAGAGGAGATGGTCCTTTTCAAGTTGTTGCAAGGATCAATGACAATGCTTACAAATTAGCTCTTCCTGGTGAGTATAATGTTAGTGCTACTTTTAATGTTTCTGATTTACTTCCTTTCGATTATGCAGGTGATGATTCGAGGGCGAATCCTTTTGAGGAAAGGGGGAGTGATGCGGAGCATGGAGATGTCATTAATGGAAATTCGAGTTCAAGCACAAATAAGAAGAAGCTGGATCCTTTGAGCTATGATGGAGGTCCAATTACAAGAGCTAGAGCTAAACAGATGAAAGATGCACTCAATGGGCTTATTTTGTGTTATTTGGATCAATCTGCTCAAGAGGGAAATTGCATGGGCTGTCCAAGACTTGTGAATTTAATTAGATTTGATACAAAAGAGAAGAAAGTCCAATTACAAGCCCACCAAACTTAAGAATTTCGTCCAGCCCATAAGGATTTTAGGGTTTATTTGTTTTCTATAAGAATTTGGAAATCTTGGCAGATTTGGTACCTATTAGATTTATTGTTTTATTTGTTTTCCTTTTTGAATAAGGTAATCTGGGTAGATTTGATATCTTAGTAGATTTGGTTTCCTTTTTAAATAAGTAGAGTTCCTAATCAAACAAGGATTTGAACTCTTTCTTCTATATATGTAATTTGAACAAAATCAGATGATAATGATTGAATACAATTTTGAGTTTTCTCTTAAAAGTTCTTGTGAGAGCTTTGCTTTGAAATTCTCTAAGAATTTCGCCACTTATAATTAGGGTTCTTAGTTGTTTGATAACTAAAGGCTCCTAATTCGTGATCTTTGGTAATAGTATCAAGAGTTTGTTACGGGTCTTGTTTGATAGATAAGCAAGGATCGTATCAATTAAATTCTCCCCTTTTGTTGTAAGTGTTCTTGATCTCCATTTTTCTGCAAAATGTTAGTTTCCAAAAGAATACAACACAAATATAACTCCTAAACATTTGCTATCAACACTTAGTTTTTCTCCCCCTTAGTCATTATTCAAAAAGAATGTGTATGAAGGATTAAAATAAGGTCAAAAGCATATAATAAGATCTCTCAATATACCAAGGAGTCATCATGGGGAAATAATCAAACCAATAAACTACATTACTTAAAAATATACGACAAGAAGAGATCATAATGTAGCAGAAAACATATGAAAATAGTGCATTATAGATATAAAAAGAAAATGAAAAGTATAAAGATGATCCTCAAGTAGCCAAAGCTAGAGTGCGAGGCTTGGGAGCATAGACTTTAAACTGCAAAAATGATTATGTTGAAGAAGTGGTCTCTGGAATGATAATAGCTTCAACTGGTAGATCATCAATAGTAGTCACTACAGTGGTATCATCTGAAATGATGGTAGAGGATGTATCAGCAGCAATAGATGGCTCAATACTACTTGATGACACAACAATAGGAGTAATAGGATTCTTTATCATATATGTGGTCTTCTCATCAAAATGTGAAGAAATATCTATGTGGACTCCATATAATGCCTCAAGATGAGTAGATATATTGTCAACTTTGTGATGAAGAAACTTTACTCTTGATTTCATGTTGAACAACTTCTTCAAACACATCTTGGATTTTAGTATTAAACTTCTCAAAGATAATATCCATATTGTTTGAGAGATGCTCCAAATCATTCCACAAGACATCTTTTGTATGAGGAATAAAACCTATATTCCTCTTGCATCAAACATTTTCGTTCACTCAGTTTCTTTCTAATAGAAGTATCAAAAGGAGTTTCCTTTTCCTTTTTCCATTGATGTCTTCCCTTTCCTTATTCTTTCTCTGGTGGAAGTATCAAGTGATTAGCTTCTTCTTGACCAATTCCTTTCTCATGAATGCTCTTTCAAATAATAATGAGTACATTTTCACCCATCAATCTTGCGATTTCGGATAAGGCTTGGAGTAAATCTTCTTGAGATATTTTCTTTCTCAACTCCCAATCATCATTGAAACATAAGTCATGCACCATCTTGTATGCAACAAAATCACATTTATGAAGAAATCTCATGTCAACAACCTCAAGTAAAGATATTTCAAAATGTTTGAACACTCTTTAAAGCAACCTTCCATAAAGTAGGCTCTTTGCTATTTTCTTAGCCTTCTTAACAAAGAACGATATCCATAAGATAACCAAGATCTACTCATTTTCCTTTGAATATAATTAGCATAATAAACATGTGCAAATGAGTAATAGATGTCCTATGACCATCTATGAGTACAAATATAGTAGTGCACATAAGACAAAGTATATTATGTTCAAGACTAAAAACAATAGATTCCCTTTTTGCAAAATTCACAAAGGATTCTTTATTTGTAAAAGCATATTCAAAATCTTGAATGGAGAATGCATAATAATGGCAAATTTGGTGAGTAAAAAAAATGTAATCTCATCAATAGGAGCACTCAAAATATCATCCAAATACTTCAAGATATTTTCAAAAATGAAACTTACTAGAATAGATGATACTTTCAAGAATCACATTTCAAAGCTCGAGATAGTCATAGAATCAAATTTAATTCTCATTACTTGTGAATAAGGTAGTGTTGCTCTTCTTCTTCTTTGGTACCATTTGAGATTTGGTTGAACCACCTTTTGATCCAATATGCTTATCCCTTGTTATTTCTTCTTTCGGACGATAGAATTAGTTTCTGCAGTTGATCGAACAATTTGATTGTTGTCGTCCGCAAGTTCTCTGCTTACTTTGCGGTCGATGAGTAGTAATCTGCGGTCGACCGGAAATTTGATATTGGTCGTCCGCAAGTCCTCTGTCTACTTTGCGGTCGATGGCTTGTACCATACAGTTGACCGAAAATTTTCTCGAGGTCTTCCGCAAGTCCACTGGCCATTCTTCGGATGATACTCCCGTAAGATGCGGTCGACCGCACCTTCTTCAGGTGTCATTTGAAATTTCTTCTAAGCAACTTATAATCAACCAAGAATCGTTGTTTTGATAATTAAAAGAGTTATACAATGACAAACTCATTAGCAATTGTATATAAACACTCAATAGCTTTCTAAAAATAGAACTTTTTCTCGGCCAATGGATAAACACATCAATTTTAATAACAAAGATCACTCAAATATAATATCAACATAAATTTGAACAATTAAAATGTCATGCACTTTATTTTTAAAAATAGTGTAGTGTCTACCATTCCTCTAATCAATCCTTTTTCAATAAGAAAGGTGCTAAGCTTTTCATACTAAGCTCTTGAAGCAAGTTTCAAACCATATAAAGCTTTTGAAAGTATGTAAACATGATTTTCAAAAGATTCATGCACAAAATCAGGAGGTTGTTCAACATAAAATACCTATTGGATGTAACAAATATAGAAATGCATTCTTAACATCCATTTGAAATAATTTAAAACCTATAAAATATGCAAATGCAGGTAATATTCTAATGGACTCTAACATAGTAATTGGGGCAAAAATCTCATCATAATCAATGCCCTCTTCTTGATTATATCTTTGAGCAACAAGTGTAGCCTTATTTCTAGTGACAAAGCCATGATCAACAAGTATGCTTCTAAAAATTCATTTTGTACCAATAATGATGTGATTTGAAGGTTTAGGTACAAGTTCCCAAACTTTGCTCCTTTCAAATTGATTTAGCTCTTCATGGATGATAATGATCCAAAAATCATCACTAAGAGCCTTATCAATGTTCCTAGGTACTATATGAGACAATAATGCAAGATTATCAACACAAAATATAAAATGTCTTCTTGTTCTTACCCCTTCATTGGGATTACCAATGATTTGATCATTTGGATGATTATGGACGTATTTCCATTCCTTTTGAAGATCATGACTTGTCTCTTCCTTCATGTGAGGTTGATTATTGAATGTCAATGATCTCTTCACTTTCATCCTTAGGTATTGAATGATTTTCATTTGATTGAACAATATCTTTGTTCGTTGACTCAATAAATAGCTCTTGAAAATCACCTTCATTCTCATCTCTTGGCAAATAAATATTAGACTCATCAAATACAACATGAATAGCTTCATCGATAACCATAGTTCTTTTATTGTAAACACAAAAAGCTTTTCTATTTGAAGAGTAGCCAAGGAACATACCTTCATTGGATTTCTTGTCAAACTTACCAAGATTGTCTTTGACATTTAGAATAAGCCATTTACAACCAAACACTTTAAAGTAGGAAATGGAAGGAGTTTTGTCAAATATAAGCTCATAAGGGGTTTTATTAACAAAGGATATAAGAAACACTCTATTAACAATATAGCGAGAAGTATTCATAAATTCAAACCAAAAATAGTTTCGCAAATAATTTTCATATAGTATGGAATATGCCATTTCTTGTAAAGTACGATTTTTCCTTTCATCAACACCATTTTGTTGAGGAACTTTTGCAATTGAAAAATTGTGAGATAAATCATTCTCATCACATAATTTTGTAAAAATGTTATTGCAAAACTCTCTACCATTATCACTTCCAATGAAGATAAGTTTGCAACTAATGGTGTTTTGTACTTGTTTAAAGAGCTTGACAAAAAGCTTCAAAAGCTTCATCTTTACTCAACAAGAATAATATCCAAGTAAATCTATAAAAATCATCAACAATCACATAGACATATAGTTTGCCACCAATTCTCATGGTTCTCATAGCACCAAATAAATCCATATGTACAAGTTCAAGAGGTTTTGAAGTAGAGACATTTTCTTTGATTTGAAATATGATCTTGACTTGTTTACATGCGTCACAAATATGATCTTTCTCAAAATTAATGTTAGGCAAACCTCTAACATAATAAAGTTTTGAAAAAATATGCAAAGTATATATGCTAACATGTCCTAATTTACAATGCCAAAGATATGCATCATCAACTTTCAAAGAAAGGCATATAACATTTTGTTCAACTAAATCATCAAAATAGATATCATACATATTTTCATTTCTTCACACTTGCAGATGATCATTCTTGAGCTTGCGATCGACCAAAACTTTTCCTTGGATCGTTCGCAACATTACTGTCCACTTAGTGGATGATCTATTTTTCCATGCGGTCGACCGGAACCTTCTCAAGGGTCGTCCACAAGTTCACCAGAACTACCAGTCTTTACTTAAAGACAAAATCCACTTATATCATGATATTTAGGATAATCAGTGTTTGAGAGAAAAATTTGTAAGAAAATTATATCAAACAATATGACAAGACAACTCAATTATCACAATATGCAATTAACATGTTTCATGAGGAAATAATTTAGCATGAAGAGCATATAACAAATACAAAAACCAATTAGAAAATTAATTAAGTATTTGTATTGAAAACACTTTTCAACCACATATAGCATTATGATCTAATTTACATAATTCATAATTAAGAAATTCTTACTAAAGATTCAATTTCAAAAGAATGAATTTCTTCATGACCTTCATGAAGAACATTGTACCTTAGTATATCATATTTGATCATGTGGATTGAGCAAATTCTCTTGACATGTTGTATTGCTCCTTCATGATCAACATATTGAGTTACTTACAAAGAAGATGAAACTTTTGGTATCCAAGTGACTTTGGATCCATGAGAATTAGTCGAATTTGTTTTAACAATCCAAATACTTTTTGCACCATTCTCGATTTTCTTCTTGGCATAACATATATTTACCTTATGGCCATACTTACCACAATAGGTACAACATATTCTTGATGACATATGAGTATGTGTGTGATGTGTATGATGTACTTTATGATGCACATGTGAGATATTCTTGTGTGATATATTTTTGTGTGTATGCAAGGCATCATCATGTGTATCAATAAAACCAATACCTCTCTTATCATTAGAGAATCTTTGAGCACCAAGTAATTTATTTAAATTATCTCTACCACATGTGAGTTTATGTAAGCTAACACTTAAATCATCTATTCTCAACTTCATAGTATCATAGTCATTCATCATGTCATTCAATTTCTTGTTTCTAATAACAAGATCATTATTAGCATTTTTAAGAAATTTCACCTTATCACATAAACCAATAATATTTTCATCAAGAGTCACTTTGGAAGAAAGCAATAAAGCATTTTCATCAAGTAATTTAGCATTTGCCAATAACAAATTTTCAACTTGACATTTCAAGAATTTATTCTTCTTGATAACTTTCTTCATTTCATAATAGAGATTAGCAACAAATTCATCTTGATCAAATATATCACAATTATCATTGCAATCATTTTCACTAATGTGCAAAGTTTGTGAGGTAGAAGTACTTACTTCATCTTCAAGAGCCATAAGAAAAGTGTTTGCAAACTCGGATTGATCGTTTTCTTCATTTTCACTTTCTTCTTGATTTGATGTGCATGTCAATCCTTCATGTGCAACTTCAAGTAATCTCCACATTTCATATGTGGAACTACAACCACTTACTCTATTGTATTCATCTAAATCAAGAGCACAACAAAGAATATTCATAGCAATAAAGTT
The DNA here is from genome assembly GCA_019593545.1 of Apocynum venetum. Taxonomy (NCBI): domain Eukaryota; kingdom Viridiplantae; phylum Streptophyta; class Magnoliopsida; order Gentianales; family Apocynaceae; genus Apocynum; species Apocynum venetum. Next base: position 46,699 of record SRSM01000045.1, on the reverse strand, counting down.
TGAAGTCATTTTCTTTTTATCCTCTTCATCAAACTCATTAAGAGTTTTCTCAACACTTCTTCCTTTTATAATCTTATAGGGAACATAAGGAAAATTGATAACAATATTCCATAAATCAAAATCAATGGAGGAAATATAAATATGAATTCTATCTTTCCATAAAGTGTAGTTATAACCATTCAACAAAGGTGGTCTACTAGTAGAGTAACTCATATGAGCCATAAGATCTTTACTTCAAGGTGATTAAACCTTAAACAAGAAGACCTGCTCTGATACCAATTGAAAAACCTAAGAGGGGGGTGAATTAGGTTTTTATCCGATTTTTAAACCTAATTCAATAAAACACCTCTTTGACAACAAATATCAAACACTTGGTGTGCTAGTTGTGTGAGAAATAAAGTGTTCAAGTAAAATGCAGAAATTAGAGCAATGAACACAATGATTTATAGTGGTTCGGTTTATCCAACAAAACCTAATCCACTACCTTAAGTTACCTACTCAAGGATTTATCAAATCCCTTCACTATTCAAATAAATGAGATTACAAAAGAGGCTCACCCAATTCACCTTAGGGTTTTACAAATAACCTCTCAAACCAATCAAGGCTCACTCAACCCTTGAGTTTTACAACACAACCTTGATTATACAATAATCCCACCACTCTCCTTAGTGAATCCTACCACAACAATTCAATTGAAGGTTCACCCAAAGGTTTTACAAACAAACCTTGAATACAAAACAACCTACACAAGGCTCACCCTAACACTTAGGGTTTTATGCTACTTGCAACCTTGATACAATTACAATCAATAATAAAAGATAGAGAGTTTGATAGATATCACCTTAATGTGAAGATATATAAATTTGAATCACAATCACCTCTTTGAGTAATGGCTTGTCAAGATTGCTCAAAATACACCTTTGAATGTAAAAACCCTTCTTTAATGATTTTAACAAGATTGATGTTTAGAAAGGGTTTTGGAATGTTTCTAAGATGTTATAGGATCAAGATATATAATGTTTTTGCTCAAAAAATCTTCTTAGAAAGAATTCCAAAGGTTTTGGTATTTAAAGGTTTGTTCCCAACGGTAAAAAATGAAGCTGTTGGAAACTCACTCAGGAAGTGCGGTCGACCGCAAATCATACTTGGTCGTCCGCACCATCATCCTCAAGCTCACTGGACAACCACCGGATGATGATTTTTCATCATCCGGTCGACCAGACTTCACCTGCGGTCGACCTCATGGTCGTCCACAGGTTGGCAGATGAACAAATTTGACAACACATGCATCCACAAGATAAACTAACTTATGGACGATACCTGGACTACTTTAGGTCGACTGAAACTTGTTCATTTGTGTATCAACAATACTCTAACACACAAATGATGATTTCAATCAACCATATAAGTTATGGTATCAATCCAACAAGAGTTTATGAACCATATAAGTTTTGAAATCAAGATGCATGGTTTTCGAAATACCAAAACATATTTTAACATATTAAAAACATTTTGAAATAACGTTTTAAGTTCATAGAGCAACCTTTAGAAACCATTACTCAATTAGAGGTAAAACTAGAGATATTAAAATATATAACTCTAAGACTATACCTCTAGTTCCTATTTAATCCAATAAAAGCTTGTCTTCAAATCTTGATAGTCTTGACTTGTATACTTCCTTGAAGACTTGAAATCCTGTTCTTGCATGGATTAAATCATGAATCCAAAAACATTAGTCCTCATCAATGTTTGTCATTAATCAAAATTAAAACATTAAAAGCTTTAGGGCTTTCAACTAGTTTAATTGAGTTGCAACTCTTGGCTTAATTAAATTAGTAGCGGAATTATATAATTTAAATTGTATATAATTAAGCTGATTGTTATATACAATTTAATGTTGGTGATGCCTTATTTGTTTAATGCAATTTGATTGAGCATCCTATACAAGGTAGTTGGTAGTAGTGTTTAATTAAATTAGAGATTAATCTGTATGAGGTGATCGGGAGTAATCTAATTTGTAAGGATAGGAATTTGTCTGAGCTGATCGAGATTCTAAAACTAACTACTTAATAATGTATTTATTTATGATTAATCCTATGAAAAAAATTAACTTGATACTAGTTCTTTGCTAACGCCTTTTTATATAATTTATATTCTAAATTCCTTTTTAATTCTATTGACAAATACCAAAAATCCCCAAAACCCTTTCAGATTAATGATTTTAATTTAAGAGTTGACAATTCTCTGTGGATTCGATCCCTATTTTCACTATTTACATAGGAGTTGTTAGATTTAAATTTGAGAGTCGTACGACAGGTTTCGTCACACACTCATATAGGTGACATTTGTCAAGGATGCTCTTGTAACTTTAACGTCCTACTCATATTGAGCTACATATTATCATTATGAGTTAAATAAATCATCATCTATTTCATTACAGGATAATGCACTCACATCCTAGGAATGGTATAAAAATAATATGCATTTTCTAATGTCCATCATATGATTTGTTTTTGCCATTGAACCCAATCATAGGATCTCTGGTCCCTGGGTTGGGTATCCTCATACATGGATTATGAATTTATGGGCTTCAATCCCATTCCCCTGGATGTGCTCCAATTCTTATCTCTTGCCAAGGCTGATGTACTCATAAATTAGCTGATTTTTATGCTACTTAATGATTATATTTTTTTTTAAATCGGTTAATTGTGTTATTTAAAGGATATATTTCATATTTCCTTTCTATTTTTTTGTTTATAAGTTTTTTAGTGTATTTTAGTACATTTTGGAGATAAAAAGAAGAAGAAGATATGGAGATGATAAAGAAGAAGAAGAAGAAAAAATGATGAATAGTAACTCTGGTGAACAGTACTACCGTCGATGATGACGTAACTGCTTATGTCATGAACAGTGTCGTACAAAATGGTCAAAGTCAACAAGTCAACCCGCTACAGTATCCGGAAGTCGAAATGACCATTTAACCCCTACAAATTTCCCTATAAATATGCTAGTTTTCTTTCTCATTTGAGACACCAATTTAACTCCAATCTTCTTCATTTCTTTTGTAATCTCTTTCTTTTATTATTATCTTCAAATTAATATAATTTCTAGAATTTCTAGAATAGTTTTTCAAGTCTTTTTGTAAAATTTAGTAAAGAAATTCCATCTTATATTGATTAAATATGTATTGTGAGTAATTTCTTTCTATTAGCAAGGATATGTGTTAAGTTATTAATAAATGAGATTATGAGATAATTTTCTTTGTACTTAATTTCTATTTGGATTTATTTAAATGGACTTATAGTCGGTTTACCTGCCTAGTCTTTATTTATTTTGCTTTATGCACTTTAAATATCTCAAATGAATGGTTGAGCTACCTAATTACTTTAATTTACTTTTATGTCATTTTATTTTTTTACTATGGAAGACCGAGCCTACTAACTAATTTAATTTCTTTTTATGTCTTTAAATCTTTTTTAAGGAAGGCCGAGAATCCATACTTTTAGTTTAATTTATTTAAATGCCGATTGAACTACATAATTTGTTTAGTTAATATAAATCCAAGCTTTCTTTATATATATATATATATATATTAATTGAGTATTTATATAATTCCTGTTTTAATCAATATAATTGTGTGGATTAATTAGATTGACAATATAGTTAATAAGTGTGATTATATAGTTAGCATCTACTAATTTAATTGAGTTGCAGCTCTTGGCTTAATTAAATTAGTAGCGGCATTATATAATTTAAATTGTATATAATTAAGCTGACATGTTATATACAATTTAATATTGGTGATGCATTATTTGTTTAATGCAATTTGATTGAGCATCCTATACATATTGGTTGGTAGTGATTTTTAATTAAATTAGAAATTAATTTGTCTGAGCTGATCGGGATTAATCTAATTTGTAAAGATAGGAATTTGTATGACTTGATCAGGATTCTAAAACCAATTACTTAATAATGTATTTATCTATGATTAATCCCATGAAAAATATAACTTGATACTAGTTCTTTGCTAATGCATTTTTATAACATTTATATTCCAAATTCTTTTTTAATTCTATTCACAAATACCAAAAACCCCCCATAACCCTTTCAGATTAATGATTTTAATTTAAGAGTTGACAAATCTATGTGGATTCGATCCCTACTTTCCCTATCTACATAGGAATTGTTAGGTTTAAATTTGAGAGTCGTACGACAGACTTTGTCAAAATTTGGCGCCATTGCCAGGGATTTGTTTTAATTTATTCTATTAAAATTATTAATATTTTTTATTGTTACAAATTTCATTCCTTTGGTGATATTCAGATACATATTTCATTCCTTTGGTGAAATTCAGATGCAGATTTCATTCGTTTGGTGACACCAGACAACAAGTCAACAAGTTCATTGTTATATGCACTTAAAAAGTGGTAAGATCACCGGGGAAGAACAAGGAAATTAGAGAACAAGCTACGGATCTTGAAGAAGACAAAACAGAAAATCAACTGGATACCCAACTTATTTCTGGTGATATTCTTCCTACTCATCTATTTAATATGGCTTTGAATAAAAGATCTCTAAAAGAACTCATTGTTCCTACTCTGGATGAACAATCTTTTTGCATTATTTTTTCACAAGTTGATTATAATTTTAAAATGCATACTGGTTTTATACAATGTTTGTCAACTTTTAATGGATTACCTAGAGAAGATCCACTTAGACACATTAAAGAATTTCACGTTATTTGCACTAATTTGAAATAAGAAGGTACAAGAGATGAAGTAATTAAGCTGCATTATTTTCCTTTTAGCTTACAAAATAGTGCAAAACATTGGTTATATCATTTGCCTTCGGGATCTATTCAAGATTGGACTGGAATGCAAAGAGTTTTTCTAGCTAAATATTATCCTGCATCTAGAACTACAACAGTCCGAAAAAATATAAGTGGCATAAGACAACAAACTGATGAAAAATTGTATGAATATTGAGAAATATTTAAAATATTATGTGCTAGTTGTCCTCATCATCAAATACCTGAACAATTATTAATTCAATATTTTTGTAAGGGTTTGATTTCTTATGATATGATGACAATTGATGCCGCTAGTGGTGGTGTTCTTTCATATAAAACCCCACAAGCTGCATGTGAATTAATAGCTAACATGACTGCTAATTCACAATCTTTTAACACTATGAATGATACTGTCAAGAAAGTTAATACAGTAGATGCATCATCATCATCATCATCTACACAAATTGAGCAAATATTAGATCATCTAACCAATTTAGTTGGGAAAAGAATTAATGCACCAGTAAAAACATGTGGAATTTGTTTAGGCAATGATCACCCTACAGATTCTTGTCCTACGCTATTTCAAGAGGAAGAAGCTAATGCCATGGGTAATTTTCAGAACCAACCTTGGAGAAGACAATCTATTCTCCAACACATACAATGAATGGTGGATAGACCATCCTAACTTTAGATGGAATAACCAAGCGGTTAGGCCACCAATGAACCCACCTAGCTTTGTTCATCAGTACCAAAATCCTTCTCAGAACCAACAATAGAGTTTGTTTTTAGAAGATATGGTGAAATCTCTAAATTCAAGTTATATATCTTTTCAAAGAAATACTATGTCATTCCAAAATGATACAAAGTCCAACATTCACAATTTGGAGAATTAGGTAGGACAAATGACTTCTGAGCTAAGTCAATTGAAAACACAGCTTTTCAATAAATTTACATCACAACCACTCAATCCCAGAGAGAATGCTAGTGCCGTAACATTGAGAAGTGGTAAAGTATTAGAAGAATCCAAGAGACCAAAAGAAAATAAAAGCACGGAGAAAGCGCCTATTTCAAACCAATAACTTTCGACAAAGTTCTTCAGATAGAAGAATCTTCTTCTTCTATTCCCAAGGTAAGTCCTCATTTCCCCAATAGGTTAACTAAGAACAAGAAAGATGAGGAAGAAAAAGATGTTCTGGAGATCTTCAAGAAAGTTGAAGTCAACATTCCTCTTTTGGATGTAATAAAACAGATTCCTCGTTATGCAAAGTTCCTAAAAGAACTTTGTAACAACAAGAAGAAATTTAAAGGTAACCAGAGAATCAGTATGGGGGAATGTGTGTCTGTTGTTCTCCAACATAAACTTCCTCCAAAGCAAAAAAGATCCAGGTATGTTCGCTATCCCTTATACAATTAGTGATAAAGTAGTCTCAGGTTGTATGCTAGATTTAGGATCCTATATTAATGTCATGGCTTATACAATCTATAACTCTTTAAATTTGGGACCAATGAAGCCTACTAGAATTGTTATTCAGTTAGCTGATAGATCTGTGGCTTATCCAGAAAGAGTAGTAAAAGATGTATTGGTTAAAGTAAATGATTTAGTATTCCCTGCAGATTTTTACATTTTGAAAAATGAGGATAACCAAAATACTTGTTCATCACAGTCACCTATTCTGTTAGGTACACCATTTCTGAAAACTGCTAGAACTAAAATTGATGTAAATAAAGGTACTTTATGAATGTAATTTGATGGTGATAAAATTTATTTTAACATATTTTGATGCCATGAAATATCCTTCTGATAAATGTTCTACAGTTTCTGTTGTGGATATTGTAGATCCACTTATTGAAGATATATTTGATTTGAGCTACACTGAAATGATGCAATCCATTATGAACTTGAGTATAGATGAAAATGTTTTTGAACACTTTATCTGTGGAATGTGCCTATGAACTCAAACAAGCTGTCAATGATTTATCTGCATGTCATGTTAGTAATTCAAAAAATGCATTACCTAGCTCACATAATCAAATCTTACCATTTGTTGTTTGTCCCTCATCACTTGAGCTTAAAGCTTTACCTTCTCATTTGAAATATGCATATTTGAGTGAAGGTAATGCTTTACCTGTTATCATTGCAAACAATCTCTCATATTCCCAAGAAGAGAGGTTAGTTTTTATGCTTAGGGACAACAAAACTGTCATCAGTTGAACTGTAGTGGACATTAAAGGTATTAGTCCATCAACATGCATGCACCGTATATTGTTAGAAGATGGAGCTAAACCAATCAAAGAGTCATAAAGGAGACTAAACCCTCATATAGTTGAAGTAGTAAAAGCTGAAATTCTAAAATTTCTTGATGCTGGCGTCATCTACCCAATCATAGATTCACATTTGGTAAGTCATGTACATGTTGTTCCAAAGAAAAGTGGAATAACTATTGTGGAGAACTCTGAAGGTGAGAAAGTTCATACTAGAGTGCAAAATGGTTGGAGAGTCTGGATAGACTACAGGAAACTTAATGCATCGACTATGAATGACTATTTTCCCATTCCTTTCATGGATCAAATGTTAGAACGTCTATCTGGTCCTTCTCATTATTGTTTCCTTTATGATTATTCTGGTTATTTTCAGATTGCTATTTCCCTAGAAAAGCAAGATAAGACTACTTTTACATGCCCATTTGGTACTTATACTTATAGAATAATGCCTTTGGTCTATGCAATGCACCTGCTACATTTCAAAGATGCATGATGTCCTTATTTTCTGATTTTGTCATGAATATGATTGAAATTTTCATAGATGATTTTACTGTCTATGGAAATTCATTTGATTCATGTTTAGAAAATTTGAAACTTGTGCTTAAACGGTGTGTTGAAATGAAACTAACATTGATCTCAATTATGAAAAATGTTATTTTATAGTAGAATAAGGAATTGTTTTAGGGCACGTAGTTTCACCAAAAGGGCTGGTTGTTGACAAAATCAAGATTGATGTGATTAAATCTATTAATTATCCTTCAACGGTAAGAGATGTAAGATCCTTCTTAGGCCATGTTGGATTCTATAGAAGGTTTATTAAGGATTTCTGCAAACTATTACAAAAAGAATATAAATTCAATTTTGATGAAGGTTCTAAACATACATTTAAACTGTTGACAGAAATTGATTTCATCACCTATCATTCAACCCTTTAATTGGAATTTTCCTTTTGAGATAATGTGTGATGCTAGGTCAAAAAATATATAAAATTCTTCATGTGATATATTATGCATCTAAATTACTTGATTATGCCCAATGCAATTATATTACAACTGAGAAGGAACTCTACTATGTTATTTTTGCTCTAGAAATCCTTCATGAAAAGGTTTCAGGAGATGACCGTTCACTTTACAAATTTTGCTCGTTTGAAGATTTTTAACCTCCACTGACCCGTGATTAAAAATATTAATGATAACAAATGGGCCAATCCACATTGACTTTAGCTTTCCTAGAAACAATCTCAGACGATAATTATAGAGTAGAACCTTATCACCAATATTGAAATTTTTCCTTGAAATATTTTTGTCATGGTAATATTTCATCTTTTCTTTTGCAATCCAAGAATTAACATAGGCATCATTTCTAATATCTTTTAATTCTTGAATTTGCAGTTTTCGATTAGATTGTGCATTATCAAGATTAAAATGACATTGTTTAATAGCCCAAAATGCCTTATGTTCTAATTCCACAGGTAGATGACAGGTTTTACCATAAACCAACCTAAATGGTGACATATCAATAGGGTTTTGAATGCAGTTTTATATGCCGAAAGAGCATCTCCCAATCTAAGGCTCTAGTCTTTCCTATTAGGATTGACTACTTTAGCTAGAATAGACTTAATTTCCATGTTAGAGATTTCAACAAGTCCATTTGTTTGAGGATGATAGGCAGTAGAAACTTTATGAGAAATATGATATTTTTTAAACAGAGTTTCTACTACCTTATTGCAAAAATGCGTACCTCTGTCACTAATGATAGCCTTTGGTATTCCAAATCTATGGAATATATTGTCCTTGATAAATGTCATTAGAATCATTCGTTCGAGTGGCCTTAGCTTCAATCTATTTGGATACATAATCCATTTCAAGTAAGATGTAAGTATTTCCAAAAGACGAAGGAAAATGTCACATAAAATCAATGCCCCATACATCAAAAAGTTCACAAACTAATATAGTTTTCAAAGGCATTTCATCTCTCTTGGATATATTACCCACTCTTTGACATTCATTGCAAGATTTAACAAAGTAATATGCATCTTTGTTAAGAGTAGGCCAATAAAATCCACTTTCCAGAATTTTTCTAGCAGTTCGTTTTGGTCCAAAATGACTTCCACATTCAAAAGTATGACAAAAATTCAATATGAATTGAATTTCATTGAACACATCTGCGTATGACATTATCTGCGCAGCTTTTGAATAGGTAGGGATCATCCCAAATGTAGTATTTTGAATCATTTCTAATTTTATCCTTCTGAGGCTTAGATAAATGATTTGGAAATACTTTGGTAACAATATAATTAACCATATCAGCATATAAATATATAATTCCATGCAATGCATAAAAATACTAATCAGGAAATAAATCAGAGATATGAGATACTTCCCCTTCATATGTGAGTCGACTCAAACGATTAGTAACAAGATTCTATGCTCCCTTCTTATCTCGGATTTCAAGGTCAAATTCCTGGAGTAAGAAAATCCATCTCAATAGTCTTAGTTTAGACTCTTTTTTCTTTAACAGGTATTTTAGAGCTGCATAATATGAATAAACAATTACTTTTGTTCCCAACAGATAAAATCTAAATTTTTCTAGAGAAAAAATAACATAATAGAGTTCCTTCTCAGTTATAGTATTATTGCATTAGGCATCATCAAGTAATTTAGATGCATAATATATCACATGAGGAACTTTATCTATTTTCTGACCTAGAACAGCTCTGATGTACTCATAAATTAATTGATTTTTATGTTATTGAATGACTATATTTTGTTTGAAAATCGGTTAATTATGTTATTTAATGGATATATTTCATGTTTCCTTTCTATTTCTTTGTTTGTAAGTTTTTTAGTGTATTTTAGTTCATTATGGAGATAAAAAGAAGAAGAAGAAATGTTGGAGAAGTTTTAAAAAAAAAAATTTCCATATCATCCGATAACGTGGCGCAATTAGAAGATGACACATGCTGCAATTAGAAGATGATAAGTGGCGCAATCAGAATGTGACAAGTGGCGCTTCTAGAAGGCGCAATTTGGACCAATGAAGACGCGACATGTGGCGAAGTTGGAAAAATTAGGCCACCAACAAAATTTTCAAGACTTTGGGGTACAAAATGACCATTTTAGCTCCAATCTTCTCCATTTCTTTTGAAATTTATTCTTTTATTGTCTTCATATTAGTATAATATTTCAAAGCTTTTTGTAATATTTAGTAAAGAAATTCTGTTCGGATAATTTCAATATTTCCGGGGAGTTTATCTTTCAAATTTTCTTTCTAATGTTTATAAATTTCATCTTATATTTATTAAATATGTATTGTGAGTCATTTTCTTTTGTTAGCAAGGATATGTGTTAAGTTATTAATAAATGGGAATATAAGAATTTTCTTTGTACTTAATTTCTATTTTAATTTATTTAATTGGACTTATGGTCGGTTTGGCTCCCTAGTCTTTATTTATTTTGTTTTATGCACTTTAAATATCGCAAATGAATGGCCGAGCCACCTATTAGTTTTATTTACTTTTGTATCTTTTATTTTATGTATTATGGAAGGCCGAGCTTCCTAACTCGTTTAATATATTTTTATGTCTTTAATTCTTTTTTTTATGGAATGTCGAGTCTCCATACTTTTAGTTTAATTTATTTAAATGGCCGGTTGAACCACCTAATTTTTTTAGTTAATATAAATCCAATCTTTCTTTCTATAAATATATATATATATATATATATGTGTGTATTTATTTAATATACTGATATATATATATATTAATTAAGTATTTATATAATTTCTGTTTTAACCAATATAATTGTGTGAATTAATTGGATTGACAATCTAGTTAATGAATGTGATTATATAGCTATGATTATTAATCTTGTATTAATGATTCGAGTAGAATCTACTGATTATTAATCTTGTTTAATTGAGTTGCAGCTCTTGGCTTAATTAAATTAGTAGCGGAATTATATAATTTAAATTGTATATAATTAAGCTGATTGTTATATACAATTTAATGTTGGTGATGCCTTATTTGTTTAATGCAATTTGATTGAGCATCCTATACACGCTGGTTGGTAGTGGTGTTTAATTAAATTAGAGATTAATCTGTCTGAGCTGATCGGGAGTAATCTATTTTGTAAGGATAGGAATCTGTCTGAGCTGATCGGGATTCTAAAACCAACTACTTAATAATGTATCTATCTATGATTAATCCAATGAAAAATATAACTTGATACTAGTTCCTTTCTAACGCTTTTTATATCATTTGTATTCTAAATTTCGTTTAAATTCTTTTTACAAAATCCAAAACCTCAAAAATATTTATTTTAATTGTTGTCATTACATTATTCTCAAAATTCCAAAAAACCCCCAAAACCTTTTTCCGATTAACGATTTTAATTTAAGAGTTGACAAATCTCTGTGAATTCAATCCCTAATTTCCTTATCTACATAGGAATTGTTAGGCTTAAATTTGAGAGTCGTACAACAGGCTTAGTCAAATTTTGGCGCCGTTGCCGAGGATTTGTTTTAATTTCTTCTATTAAAATTGTTAATCTTTTTATTTTGTTACAGATTTCATTCATTTGGTGATAATGAGATACATATTTCATTCATTTGCTGACACCAGACAACAAGTTCATTGTTGTATGCACTTAAGAAGTGGTAAGATCATCGAGGAAGAACAAGGGAGTAAAACACCAGTTGAGATCATAGAATAAGCTACGGATCTTGAAGAAGGCAAAACAGAAAATCAACTGGATACCCAACTTATTTCTAGTGATATTCTTCATGCTCATATTTTTAATATGGTTTTGAATCAAAGATCACTAAAAGAACTCACTGTTCCTACTCTTGATGAACAACCTTTATGCATTATTTTTCCACAAGTTGATGCTAATTTTAAAATACATGCTAGTTTTATACAATGTTTGCCAACCTTTAATGGATTACCTGAAGAAGATCCACTTAGGCACATTAAGGAATTTCATGTTATTTGCACTAATTTGAAACAAGAAGGTACAAGAGATGAAGTGATTAAACTGCGTTCTTTTCCTTTTAGCTTACAAAATAGTGCAAAATATTAGTTATATCATTTGCCTTCGGGATCTATTCAAGATTGGACTGGTATGCAAAGAGCTTTTCTAGCTAAATATTATCCTGCATCTAGAACTGCAACAATCCGAAAAGACACAAGTGGCATAAGACAACAAACTGGTGAAACATTGTATGAATATTGGGAAAGTTTTAAAAGATTATGTGCTAGTTGTCCTCATCATCAAATACCTGAACAATTATTAATTTAATATTTTTATGAGGGTTTGATTTCTTATGACAGGATGACTATTGATGCTGCTAGTGGTGGTGCTCTTTCAGATAAAACCCCACAAGTTGCACGTGAATTAATAGCTAACATGGCTGCTAATTCACAATCTTTTAACACCAGGAATGATATCGTAAGAAAGGTAAATGAAGTAGATGCATCATCATCATGTACACAAATTGAGCAAATACTAGATCATCTTACCAATTTAGTTGGTCAATTAGTTGGGAAAAGAATCAATGCACCGGTAAAAGCATGTGGAATTTGCTTAGGCAATGACCATCCTACAGATTCTTGTCCTACACTATTTCAAGAGGAACAAGCCAATGCCATGGGTAATTTTCATAACCAACCTCAGAGAAGACACAATCCATTGTCTAACACATATAATGAAAGGTGGAGAGACCATCCTAACTTTAGATGGAGTAACCAATGGATTAGGCCACCAATGAACCCACTAGGTTTTGTTCCTAATCAACACCAAAATCCTCCTCAACCTCCTCAGAACCAACAACAGAGTATGTCTTTAGAAGATATGGTAAAATCTCTAGCCTCAAGTTCTATATCTTTTCAGAGAGATACCAAGTCCAGCATTCACAACTTGGAGAATCATGTAGGACAAATGGCCTCTGAGTTAGGTCAATTGAAAACACAACTTTTCAATAAAATTCCATAACAACCACTCAATCCCAGAGAGAATGCTAGTGTCGTAGCATTAAGAAGTGATAAAGTGTTGGAAGAATCCAAGAGACCAGAGGAAAATAAAGGCACGGAGAAAGCACCTATTTCAAGCCCACATCTTTCGACAAAGTTCCTCAGATAGGAGAATCTTCTTCTTCTATTCCCAAGGTAAGTCCTCCTTTCCCTAATAGGTTAACTAAGAACAAGAAATATGAGGAAGAAAAAGATGTTCTGGAGATCTTCAAGAAAGTTGAAGTCAACATTCCTCTTTCGGATGCAATAAGACAGATTCCTCATTATGCTAAGTTCCTAAAATAACTTTGTACCAATAAGAAGAAGCTTAAAGGTAACGAGAGAATCATTGTGGGGGAATGTGTGTCTGCTGTTCTCCAACATAAACTTCCTCCAAAGCAGAAAGATCCAGTTATGTTCGCTATCCCTTGTACAAATTGGTGATAAAGTAGTCTCAGGTTGTATGTTAGATTTAGGAGCCTCTATTAATGTCATGCCTTATACAATCTATAACTCTTTAAATTTGGTACCAATGAAGCCTACTAGAATTGTTATTCAGTTAGCTGATAGGTCTGTGGCTTATCCAGAAGGAGTAATAGAAGATGTACTGGTTAAAGTAAATGATTTAGTATTCCTTGCAGAATTTTACATGTTGAAAATTGAGGATATCCAAAATACTTGTTCATCACAGTCACCTATTCTGTTAGGTAGACCATTTTTGAAAAACTGTTAGAACTAAAATTGATGTAAATGAAGGTACTTTATCAATGGAATTTGATGGTGATAAAATTTCTTTTAACATATTTGATGCCATGAAGTACCTTTATGATGAATGTTCTACAGTTTCTGTTGTGGATATTATAGATCCACTTATTGAAGATATTTTTGATTTGAGCTATACTGAAATGATGCAATCCATTATGAACTTGAGCATAGATGAAAATGTTCTTGACACTTTATCTGTAGAATGTGATAATGAACTCAAACAAGCTGTCAAGGATTTATCTGCATGTCTTGTTAGTAATTCTAAAATTGCATTACCGAGCTCACATGATAAAATCTTACCATATGTTGTTTGTCCCTCGTCACTTGAGCTTAAAGTTTTACCTTCTCATTTGAAATATGCATATTTGAGTGAATGTAATGCTTTACCTGTTATTATTGCTAACAATCTCTCATCTTCCCAAGAAGAGAGGTTAGTTTATGTGTTTAGGGACAACAAGACTGCCATCGGCTGGACTTTAACTGACATTAAAGGCATTAACCCATCAATATGCATGCACTGTATATTGTTAGAAGATGGAGCTAAGCCAACCAGAGAGTTACAAAGGAGACTAAACCCTCCTATGATGGAAGTAGTAAAAGCTGAAATTCTAAAACTTCTTGATGCTGGTGTCATCTATCTAATCACATATTCATATTGGGTAAGTCTGACGAGCGTGTCGTTGCGCTATCAAATTAATATCAAACTCAACCAACTTATGCAGTTAGGGCAAGTAAGGGTCAAACCCACAGAGACTTGTAAATTCTTTGATTAAGTAAACTAATCACGACTTTGGGGGGAAAAGATTTGGTTTTTATCTAAAAAGATTAAAACTTAAAAATAAGTAATTCACAAAATAACTAGAAATCAATGGATAAAAAAGATGTTAGCAAGGACTTTGTATTTCGGTTTTATTTATTCGGGATTAATCATCGATAACAACTTATTTGAGTAATGACTTAGAATTCCGCGTACCGCAGCAAATTCCAATTCCTGTAAAAATTAGGTTAATTTCCAAGAAGCACGTCAAATTAACTTTAACTTGATTAAACCAAATTACCGAATCGCTCGCATAAGATAGTCAATCAAGTTATTAAGCATAAGGACAACATTAACACAAATTACATAAAATTAATGGCCGATTAAAATCATGCAATTCGTTTCAAACAATTCCCTATTAATTAATCAAACACAGATTTAAATTAATCAATAGTTACCGAAA
Source organism: Apocynum venetum (assembly GCA_019593545.1). Taxonomy (NCBI): domain Eukaryota; kingdom Viridiplantae; phylum Streptophyta; class Magnoliopsida; order Gentianales; family Apocynaceae; genus Apocynum; species Apocynum venetum. The sequence goes on along the minus strand of SRSM01000045.1, from coordinate 31,656 downwards.
ACCGATTCTGCATAACCCTAGTTAATCAACTGTGTAAAACAATTAAGATGGCCAATAATAATTGAAATAACACAATTGATAGAATAAAATCAAGAATTGTTCAAATACCCAAATAGAAATAATGATTCCTTGAAAAGATCGGGTTTTTAATAACAAAACATAAATCTCATATTCCCGAATAAAGTAACCTAATACATGTCCTTGCTAACTTAAGAAAACTACTCACAAAGCATAAAGGAAAACATTATAAAAAGATTAAGGGAAAGAGAGAAACTCATTAGTCGGAATTCCGATTTCTCCAGAAGCTGGCCCTTGATCTCCTACATTGCTCAGGAAGAGAGAATCTAAGTACTTGACCACCTAAACTAAGCTATTAAGGCCTATATATAGTTAGAAAAAGGTCCTAGGGTGGTTTATACAAGAGTCCTAATTAGAAACTACTTAAAACAAGCTTAAAACTTGAATTCGGAAAGTGGACGCGCGTGCTGTCAAAAATGGACGCGCGGGGCTGTCAGAAACATCCAACTGGACGCGTGAGGCTCCAAAACTACTGAGAATGGACGCGTGGATGAATAGTGACGCGTCCATTTCTTCAAGTGCGCGTCCAATTGGTTTCTGAGGCGCGTCCACTCCATTTTTCCTGCGAAACAACTTCTTAAAGCTCCTATCTTCCTCCAATGTCTTCTAGACATGTTAAAATACCTTCAAAATACCTGCAAACAAAGATAAAAGTGTAAAGAACCAATTTAAGCACATAAACACACAATTAGGTAGATTTTATTTCAATAAACAACACATTAAGCTCATAAAAACCAATCTAATTATGGTTCAATCAAATTCCCCCACACTAAACCTTTGCTTGTCCTCAAGCAAAATAACAACATAAAGAAACAAATCAAAATTTAAATGTCTCAAAAACAAGTCAAATAATCTCAAGAACCTCAATTCATTTGCACCAAATTCTCTCAAATAATCCTCAAAGTCATCCATCAACTCTACTTTTTTAAAATAAATCGTGCATGTGTGATAGATTATCACTATGAATTCATTGTAAATAGTTAACCATCCTTAACATGACCAAAAACTTTCAAAACTAATCAAAATCCATTTTAGAGTAAAAAACTGTACACAAGTAACAAGAACGAATTCAATCAAGCCACAATCAACTCAAACATATCATAGTCATATGAAAAGTAATGTCCACACTACTATAGGCTTGTGATCTCACACATCTCTCCACTAATGGAAAAACATAAGGTCGACTTGAGTCAAATTGGATTTGAGGCACGTAACATTAGGCTTGGGTGTTGGTTAACAAAGAAAGGTAAGGTAAACAAAGTAGTCAAGAGAATTACACAAAAGGATAAAAGAATTTGAAACCAAAGTTCTTCAATTGACACTTCTCTCCTTATTCCTCATTTAATCAAATCAACCAACTCATAAACTTTGGACAATCTTGGAACTCTTTTTCTCTTTTTTTTTTTATATTTTCTCAAGTACTCTTTATTTTTTTCTTTTTTAAACTTTTCATAGCACTTCATTTTTTTTTTCATCATATGTCTCTCTTTCTTTTGCACTTTTGCTCTCTTTTTTTTTTTAGAGAAGACAAACTTTTTTTTTTAAAACTCCAAGATCTTTTTCATCATCCCTCAACACAACTTTGCAAAACCTTTTCAACACCTTTTTAACACAACAATAAACTTCACAAGTGTCAATCTAAAGATATTTCAAAGAAATCTCTTGACAATTATGATATGTAAAGGTTTTAAACATTATTCTCAAAGGCTTACAAAGAAAGATAATAATGGATTCATCCATCACAACATTAAAACTCAAAATAGGATAGAGGGATATAATGAAAGGGTAGCTCAAGAAAGGCTCAAACGTCCAAAGAAGGCCTTATGTCATCCCCAAGTCAACCAAATTCAATCATATTTCGCCTCAAGATTGTGAGAAAATAAGTTCTAGAGTGTCTAAATTGACCATGAATGTATCTAAGTCAAAAGTAAACTCAATTTCATTCAAACTTGTCAAAAGTGTTTTCAAAAATCAAGATTATTTTTTAAAAATAAGCCATGTCAATTCAAATTAACTACCACAAATCATCCATAAATAACAATTTTGAATTTTCACAAAAAACTCGTAGAATGTCAAGATGCCTCATAATAAATAGAGAATTTTAAAGCACAAATAATATTGAAATTCTATCAATTAAAATAGACTTGTATAAGTTTCATCATAGGCATAACAAACACACAAACATGCATAAAAACATAACAATTTTTTTTTATGTTTATATATTTTAATACAAAAAATGCAAGACAAACAAAATTCATAAAAACAATTTTTTTAAAACTAAAAACAATATAAAAGATTAAAAAAAAAAACAAACACAAACACTAAAGACAAGACTCCCCCATACTGGAACGAGTCATTATCCTCAATGTCACAAACATGCAAACAAACAAAATGAAAAATGAAAATAAAAGAAAAAATGAGGGATGCCACCCATATCAAGGCCGATGAAGATGTCATTGCTCAATATTGGGACGCGTCCACACTCAATATTTTTCACAGAAGTGGCCGCGCGAAGATGAGGCGACGCGTCCACTTCTTCACAGAAGTGGCTGCGTGAAGTAATGGGCACGTCCACATGGACGCGTGAGAGGAAGTTCGCGCGTCCACTCTCAGTAGTTTCTGCCATATGATGTTTTCTGTTTATTTCACAATAATTGGACTCTGGATCAATGTTAGGCCTTCTCTATACCTATAAAAAAAAAATAACACCTAAATGATAGAAACAAGATAGAAAAGTAAATAAAAGGATATTCATCTTGGGTTGCCTCCCAATAAGCGCCTTTGTTTAAGGTCTTTGGCTCGACCTCCAGAACCAAATTATCCAATGCCTTCCCTCTCATGGAATAGAGGAGCATCCATTTTTACTTCTTTAAGCTTTATGACTCCATGCTTCCAAAATTTATTTATTTCATATAGAGTACCTACCATGAAATCCTCAAACAAACAATTAGTAGAAGTCAAATAAAAATTTAGCAAGTTAGTGCAACTCAACCCATCAAAATTATGTGGCATGATAAAATCAATATGTTCAATATTACACACATCATGACACAAAGAAGAATGTAAGGCACAAGCATTGGTTTCAACTTCTACATTGTTAGGCTTTTCTATGGTTTCAATATTTGATTCCTCAAACTCACATTGGATGACAAAAGAAAGAGATTGTGGGTTATCAATAGAAATAGGAGATTCTTCAAACTCAGGAATGCTAGGAACTATCTTATTACGAAAAATATGCCCATTCTCTAATTCTTCAGCTTCAATAAGATCAACATTAGACTCATCCTCACTAGGACTCAACAAATGGAATGAAGCATCATGAGTAAGTTGGTCCTTAATTTCACTAAACTCAGAAGCTAGTTGACCTAATTGACTCTCGAGATTTTGGATTCTTAATTTGGTCTCTTGTTGAAAATTAAGAGTATTAGAGGCTGTGGACTTGATAACTTCTTCAAGAGACATGATGCGAGATTGATCTTGAGAAATAGGAAGGGAATCTGGAAGATAATAATTAGGAGTATAGTCATTCCTAGGAAAGTTATCATAATTAAGCATATAGTCATAACTAGGCTCATAGATATAATTAGCATAGCTATTTCCAAATTCATCCCACCTAGATTGAGAACAAGGCATCCCTATGTGATAAGGTATAGAATTATGTGGGTTAGACCTATGAGAATGTGGATATGAATAACCACTAAATCCATTGGAACACTCAAAGGGTCTAGCATTCTCTCTTCCAATAATATAGCCCCTTACCAAAGAAGTAAGGTTATCTATTTTGTTCTGTAAAGATTGATAATCTACAACATCCATCCTAGAGTCATCATATTGAGAATAAGAGGAATACATATAAAAATCTAAACCAAATAAAGAAAGAAATTAACAACGTAGAAAGAGGAATATCGAAGATTCATGCTTTTGGATTTGTCACTAGAGAGAAAAACCTGAAAATCAAAAACAAAGAAAAAGATTAGAAAACTTAATCTCAAAATTTTAAACAAGTCCCCGGCAGCGGTGCCAAAATTTGACGAGCGTGTCGTTGCGATATCAAATTAATATCAAACTCAACCAACTTATGCAGTTAGGGCAAGTAAGGGTCGAACCCACAGAGACTTGTAAATTCTTTGATTAAGTAAACTAATCACGACTTTGGGGGGAAAAGATTTGGTTTTTATCTAAAAAGATTAAAACTTAAAAATAAGTAATTCACAAAATAACTAGAAATCAATGGATAAAAAAGACGTTAGCAAGGACTTTGTATTTCGGTTTTATTTATTCGGGATTAATCATCGATAACAACTTATTTGAGTAATGACTTAGAATTCCGCGCAGCGCAGCAAATTCCAATTCCTGTAAAAATTAGGTTAATTCCCGAGAAGCACGGAAATTAACTTTAACCTGATTAAACCAAATTACCGAATCGCTCGCATAAGATAGTCAATCAAGTTATTAAGCATAAGGACAACATTAACACAAATTACATAAAATTAATGGCCGATTAAAATCATGCAATTCGTTTCAAACAATTCCCTATTAATTAATCAAACACAGATTTAAATTAATCAATAGTTACTACTTTTGGTTACCGAAAACCGATTCTGCATAACCCTAGTTAATCAACTGTATAAAACAATTAAGATGGCCAATAATAATTGAAATAACACAATTGATAGAATAAAATCAAGAATTGTTCAAATACCCAAATAGAAATAATGATTCCTTGAAAAGATCGGGTTTTTAATAACAAAACATAAATCTCATATTCCCGAATAAAGTAAACCTAATATATGTCCTTGCTAACTTAAGAAAACTACTCACAAAGCATAAAGGAAAACATTATAAAAAGATTAAGGGAAAGAGAGAAACTCATTAGTCGGAATTCCGATTTCCCGAGAAGCTCTCACCCTTGATCTCCTACAATGCTCGGGAAGAGAGAATCTAAAGTACTTGACCACCTAAACTAAGCTATTAAGGCCTATATATAGTTAGAAAAAGGTCCTAGGGTGGTTTATACAAGAGTCCTAATTAGAAACTACTTAAAACAAGCTTAAAACTTGAATTCGGAAAGTGGACGCGCGGGGCTGTCAGAAACGTCCAAGTGGACGCGTGAGGCTCCAAAACTACTGAGAATGGACACGTGGATGAATAGTGACGTGTCCACTTCTTCAAGTGCGCGTCCAATTGGTTTATGAGGCGCGTCCACTCCATTTTTCATGCGAAACAACTTCTTAAAGCTCCTATCTTCCTCCAATGTCTTCTAGACATGTTAAAATACCTTCAAAATACCTGCAAATAAAGATAAAAGTGTAAAGAACCAATTTAAGCACATAAACACACAATTAGGTAGATTTTATTTCAATAAACAACACATTAAGCTCATAAAAACCAATCTAATTATGGTTCAATCAAAGTCCTGTACATGTTGTTCCAAAGAAAAGTGGAATAACTATTGTGGAAAACTCTGAAGGTGAGAAAGTTCCTACTAGAGTGCAAAACGGTTGGAGAGTCTGCATAGACTACAGAAAACTTAATGTATCATTATTGTTTTCTTGATGGTTATTTTGGTTAGTTTTAGATTGCTATTACCCCAGAAGACCAAGGTAAGACTAATTTTACAAGCCCATTCTGTACTTATGCTTATAGAATAATGCATTTTGGTTTATACAATGCACCTGCTACCTTTCAAAGATGCATGATGTCTTTATTTTCTGATTTTGTCACGAATATCATTGAAATTTTCATGGATGATTTTACTATCTATGGAAATTCATTTGATTTATGTTTAGAAAATTTGGAACTTGTGCTTAAATGGTGTGTTGAAACTAACCTTGTTCTCAATTATGAAAAGTGTCATTTTACGGTAGAACAAGGAATTGTTTTAGGGCACGTAGTTTCACCAAAAGGACTGGCTGTTGACAATGCCAAGATTGATGTGATTAAGTCTATTCCTTTTCCTTCTACGGTAAGAGAGGTAAGATCTTTCTTAGGCCATACTGATTGAACCATAATTAGATTGGTTTTTAGAAGCTTAATGTGTTGTTTATTGAGATAAAATCTACCTAATTGTGTGTTTATGTGCTTAAATTGGTTCTTTACACTTTCATCTTTGTTTGCAGTTATTTTGAAGGTATTTTAACATGTTTAGAAGGCATTAGAGGAAGATAGGAGGTTTAAGAAGTTGTTTTGCAAGCAAAATGGAGTGGACGCGCCTCAGAAACCAATTGGACGCGCACTTGAAGAAGTGGACACGTCACTATTCATCCACGCGTCCATTCTCAGTAGTTTTGGAGCCTCACGCGTCCACTTGGACGTTTCTGACTGTCTCGCGCGTCCACTCTCCGAATTGAAGATTTTGGGCAGTTTTTTAGTAATTTTGAATTAGGACTCTTATGTAACGAACCCTAGGACCTTTTCTAAATATTTATAGGGCTTAATAGCTTAGTTTAGGGGGTAAAGCACCTTAGATACTTTCTTCCCGAGCATTGTAGAAGTTGAAGGGTTGAAGCTTCTCAGGAAATCAGATTTCCGACTAATGAGTTTCTCTCTTTCCCTTAATCTTTCTATGATGTTTTCTTTTATGGATTGTGAGTAGTTTTTCTTTAGTTGGCAAGGACATGTATTAGGTTTATGTTATTCGGGAATATGAGATTTACGTTTTGTAATCTTTTCAAGGGATCATTATTTATATTTGAGTGTTTGAACAATTCTTGGTTTTATTCTATCAATTATGTTATTTCAATTATTATTGGCCATCTTAATTGTTTTACATAGTTGATTAACTAGGGTTATGTAGAATCGGTTTTCGGTAACCAAAAGTAGTAACTATTGATTAATTTAAATATGTGTTTGATTAATTGATAGGGAATTGTTTGAAACGAATTGCATGATTTTAATCGGCCATTAATTTTATGTAATTTGTGTTGATGTTGTTCTCGAACTGAACAACTTAATTGACTATTTTATGCGAGCGATTCAGTAATTTAGTTTAATTATGTTAAAGTTAATTTACTATGCTTCTCGGGAATTAACCTAAATTTACAGGAATCGGAATTTGCTGCGCTATTGACGAGCGTGTCGTTGCGCTATCAAATTAATACCAAACTCAACCAACTTATGCAGTTAGGGCAAGTAAGGGTCGAACCTACAGAGACTTGTAAATTCTTTGATTAAGTAAACTAATCACGACTTTGGGGGGAAAAGATTTGGTTTTTATCTAAAAAGATTAAAACTTAAAAATAAGTAATTCACAAAATAACTAGAAATCAATGGATAAAAAAGACGTTAGCAAGGACTTTGTATTTCGGTTTCATTTATTCGGAATTAATCATTGATAATAACCTATTTGAGTAGTGACTTAGAATTCCGCGTAGCGCAGCAAATTCCGATTCCTATAAAGTTAGGTTAATTTACGAGAAGCACGGCAAATTAACTTTAACCTAATTAAACTAAATTACCGAATCGCTTGCATAAAATAGTCAATTAAGTTATTCAGCTCGAGGACAACATCAACACAAATTACATAAAATTAATGGCCGATTAAAGTCATGAAATTTGTTTCAAACAATTCCCTATCAATTAATCAAACACAGATTTAAATTAATCAATAGTTACTACTTTTGGTTACCGAAAACCGATTCTGCATAACCTTAGTTAAACAATTGATAATCAATTAAGATGGCCAATAATAATTGAAATAACACAATTGATAGAATAAAACCAAAAATTGTTCAAATACCCAAATAGAAATAATGATTCCTTGAAAAGATCGAGTTTTTAATAACAAAACATAAATCTTATATTCCCGAATAACATAAACCTAATACATATTCTTTCCAACTAAAAACGTTTACTCACAAAACATAAAGGAAAACATCATAAAAAGATTAAGGGAAAGAGAGAAACTCATTAGTCGGAATTCCGATTTCCCGAGAAGCTCCCACCCTTAATCTCCTACAATGCTCGGGAGGAAAGAATCTAAAGTACATGACACCCTAAACTAAGCTATTAAGGCCTATAAATAGTTAGAAAAGGTCCTAGGGTTCGTTACATAAGAGTCCTAATTCAAAACTACTAAAAAACTGCCCAAAATCTTCAATTCGGAGAGTGGACGCTCGTGCTGTCAAAAACGTCCAAGTAGACGCGTGAGGCTCCAAAACTACTGAGAATGGACGCGTGGATGAATAGTGACGCGTCCACTTCTTCAAGTGCGCGTCTAATTGGTTTCTAAGGCGCGTCCACTCCATTTTTCCTGCGAAACAACTTCTTAAAGCTCCTATCTTCCTCCAATGTCTTCTAAACATGTTAAAATATCTTCAAAATACCTGCAAACAAAGATAAAAGTGTAAAGAACCAATTTAAGCACATAAACACACAATTAGGTAGATTTTATCTCAATAAACAACAAATTAAGCTCCTAAAAACCAATCTAATTATGGTTCAATCAAATTCCCCCACACTAAACATTTGCTTGTCCTCAAGCAAAATAACAACATAAAGAAACAAAATCAAAATTTAAATGTCTCAGAAAACAAGTCAAATAATCTCAAGAACCTCAATTCATTTGCACCAAAATCTCTCCAATAATCCTCAAAGTCATCCATCAACTGTACTTTTTAAAATAAATCATGCATGTGTGATAGATTATCACTATGGATTCATTGTAAATAGTTAACCAACCTTAACATGACCAAAAACTTTCAAAACTAATCAAAATCCATTTTAGAGTTAAAAACTGTACACAAGTAACAAGAACAAATTCAATTAAGCCACAATCAACTCAAACACATCATAGTCATATGAAAAGTAATGTCCACACTACCATAGGCTTGTAATCTCACACATCTCTCCACTAATGGAAAAACATAAGATCGACTTGAGTCAAATTGGACTTGAGGCACGTAACTTTAGGCTTGGGTGTTGGTTAACAAAGAAAGGTAAGGAAAACAAAGTAGTCAAGAGAATTAAAACAAAATGATAGAGAATTTGAAACAAAAATTCTTCAATTGACACTTCTCTCCTTTTTTATATTCAATCATATCAGCCAACTCATAAACTTTGGACAATCTTGGAACATTTTTTTCTCTTTTTTTCTTTTTTCAAGTGCTTTTTTTTTATTGAAACTTCTTTCTTTTTTTAGCACTTCACTTTTTTTTCATCATATGTCTCTCTTTGTTTTGCACTTTTGCTCTCTTTTTTTTTTTTAGAGAAGACAAACTCTTTCTCTTTAAAATTCCAAGATACGTTTCATCAACCCTCAACACAACTTTGCAAACCTTTTCAACACCTTTTTCTCATAATCATAAACTTCACAAGTGTCAATCTAAAGATATTTCAAAGAATTCTCTTGACAATTATGATATGTAAAGGTTTTAAACATTATTCTCAAAGGCTTACAAAGAAAGATAATAATGGATTCATCCATCACAACATTATAGCTAAAAAATAGGATCGAGGGGTATAATATAGAAATGGTGGCTCAAGAAAGGCTCAAACGTCCAAAGAAGGCCTTATGTCATCCCCAAGTCAACCATATTCAAACATATTTTGCCTCAAGAGTGTGAGAAAACAAGTTCTAGAGTGTCTAAATTGACCATGAATGTATCTAAGTCAAAAGTAAACTCAATTTCATTCAAACTTGTCAAAAGTGTTTTCAAAAATCAAGATTATTTTTTAAAAATAAGCCATGTCAATTCAAATTAACTACCACAAATCATCCATAAATAACAACTTTGAATTTTCACAAAAAAAAATCGTAGAGTGTCAAGATTCCTCATAATAAATAGAGAATTTAAAGCACAAATAATATCGAAATTTTATCAATTAACATAGACTTGTATAATTTTCCTCATAGGCATAACAAACACACAAACATGCATAAAAACAAAACTTTTTTTTTTTAACATAACAGTCAATAAACAATAATAACAATAAACGAAAACAGAAAAACACAAACATTAAAAACAAGACTCCCCCACACTGGAACTAGACATTGTCCTCAATGTCATAACATAATCAAGACAAGAAAAACAAAAAAAAAAAACAAATCCAAGAACAAGTAGAGAAAAAGAAAGATGTCACCCGAGGGAAAATCTAGGAAGGGAAGCTCGAAGTGCAGAAACTTGTTCTTCAAGTCAAGGACGCGTGAGAAGACAGGGATGTGTCCACTCTTAGTAGTTCTTCCCAAAAGTGGCCGCGTGAAGTAGCTTGACGCGTCCACTTGGACGCGTGAGAGGGGAATGACACGTCCACTCTTAGTAATTCTTCCCAGAGGTGGCCGCGTGAAGTAGCTTGACGCGTCCACTTGGACGCATGAGAGGGGCATGACGCGTCCACTCTCAGTCATTCCTGTAATCTGTTATTTCCACATTGGTTGGACTCTTGATTAATGTTAGACCTTTCCTATACCTGTAAACAAAATAATAGAAAACACCTAAATGATAAAAACAAAATAGAGAAGAAAATAAAAGGATATTCATTTGGGTTGCCTCCCAAAAAGCGCCTTTGTTTAAGGTCTTTGGCTCGACCTCCAAAGCCAAATTATCCAATGCCTTCCCTCTCATGGAATAGAAGAGCATCCATTTTTACTTCTTTATGCTTTATGACTCCATATTTCCAAAATTTATTTATTTCATATAGAGTACCTACCATGAAATCCTCAAACAAACAATTAGTAGAAGTCAAATAAAAATTTAACAAGTTAGTACAACTCAACCCATCAAAATTATGTGGCATGATAAAATCAATATGTTCAATATTACACACATCATGACACAAAGAAGAATGTAAGGCACTAGGATTGGTTTCAACTTCTACATTGTTAGGCTTCTCTATGGTTTCAATATTTGATTCCTCAAACTTACATTGGATGACAAAAGAAGGAGATTGTGGATTATCAATGGAAATAGGCGATTCTTCAAACTCATGAATGCTATGAACTACCTTATTATGAAAAATATGCCCATTCTCTAATTTTTCAGCTTCACCAAGATCAACATTAGACTCATCCTCACTAGAACTCAAAAAATGGAATGAAGCATCATGAGTAAGTTGGTCCTTAATTTCACTAAACTCGGAAGCTAGTTGACCTAATTGAATCTCCAGATTTTGGATTCTTAATTTGGTCTCTTGTTGAAAATTAAGAGTATTAGAGGCTATGGACTTGATAACTTCTTCAAGAGACATGCTATGAGATTGATCTTGAGAGATAGGAAGGGAATCTTGAGCATAATAATTAGGAGGATAGTTATTCCTAGGAAAGTTATCATAACTAGGCTCATAGATATAATTAGGATAACTATTTCCAAATTCATCCCACCTAGATTGAGAATAAGGCATCTCTATGTGATAAGGAATAGAATCATGTGGGTTAGACCTATGAGAAAGTGGATATGAATAACCACTAAATCCATTAGAACACTCAAAGGGTCTAGCATTCTTTCTTCCAATAATTTAACCCCTTACTAAAGAAGTAAGGTTATCTATTTTGTTCTGCAGAATACAATATTCAAGCTTAATTTCAATAAGAATAATATAAACATCCATCCTAGAGTCATCATACTAAGAATAAGAAGAATACAGACAAAAATAAAAACCAAATAAAAGAAAGGAATTAGCAACGTAGAAAAAAAAACATCAAAGATTCAAGCTTTTGAATTTGTCACAAGAGAGAAACACCTGAAACTAAAAACAAAGAAAAAGATTAGAAAACTTAATCACAAAATTTTAAACAAGTCCCCGTCAAAGGCGCCAAAATTTGACGAGCGTGTCGTTGCGATATCAAATTAATACCAAACTCAACCAACTTATGCAGTTAGGGCAAGTAAGGGTCGAACCCACAGAGACTTGTAAATTCTTTGATTAAGTAAACTAATCACGACTTTGGGGGGAAAAGATTTGGTTTTTATCTAAAAAGATTAAAACTTAAAAATAAGTAATTCACAAAATAACTAGAAATCAAGGGATAAAAAAGACGTTAGCAAGGTGATTGAACCATAATTAGCTTAGTTTTCTATGGGTTATTATGATGTTTATTAAGTTTAAATCTAGCTAATTATGTGTTTTGGTGATTTTAATGATTCTTTACACTATTACTTTTGTTTTCAGGTCTTTAGAAGATTTAGAAGATGTTGGAATGAAATTAGAAGAAATCGGGAATTTGAGGATGGATATTTAGAAGAACAGAGAAGTGGACGCGCAGGACAGTCAAGTGGACGCGCAAGGCCAGGAGGTGGACGCGTCCACCAAATCTCACGCGTCCACCCTCAGAAGTTGGACAGTAAAGTGGACGCGTGATGCGGAGCATAGAGATGTCATTAATGGAAATTCGAGTTCAAGCACAAATAAGAAGAAGCTGGATCCTTTGAGCTATGATGGAGGTCCAATTACAAGAGCTAGAGCTAAACAGATGAAAGATGCACTCAATGGGCTTATTTTGTGTTATTTGGATCAATCTGCTCAAGAGGGAAATTGCATGGGCTGTCCAAGACTTGTGAATTTAATTAGATTTGATACAAAAGAGAAGAAAGTCCAATTACAAGCCCACCAAACTTAAGAATTTCGTCCAGCCCATAAGGATTTTAGGGTTTATTTGTTTTCTATAAGAATTTGGAAATCTTGGCAGATTTGGTACCTATTAGATTTATTGTTTTATTTGTTTTCCTTTTTGAATAAGGAAATCTGGGTAGATTTGATATCTTAGTAGATTTGGTTTCCTTTTTAAATAAGTAGAGTTCCTAATCAAACAAGGATTTGAACTCTTTCTTCTATATATGTAATTGGAACAATTCAGATGATAATGATTGAATATAATTTTGAGTTTTCTCTTAAAAGTTCTTGTGAGAGCTTTGTTTTGAAATTCTCTAAGAATTTCGCCACTTATAATTAGGGTTCTTAGTTGTTTGATAACTAAAGGCTCCTAATTCGTGATCTTTGGTAATAGTATCAAGAGTTTGTTACGGGTCTTGTTTGATAGATAAGCAAGGATCGTATCAGTTTGGTATCAGAGCCTAGGTTGCGGGAAACAGGTTGTTCTATAACCTTCTTATCCTTTTGTTTCAGTTCGGAAAAAAAAAAAAAAAAAAAAGATTGAGAAAGTTGATTTCAAGTTTCAGAAAAAAAGATCAAAGATTCGTTCTTGTTATTTGAGTCCAAGTTTGGGGCAAAAAAAAAAAAAAAAAAAAAAAAAAAAGGGTTACAGATTCATTCTTTTCACCAAAGATCCATTCTTTTCGTTTGAGTTTTGGTTATCAAAGACTAAGAACTCATTCTTAGTGATTTGTAAAGGCTTAGCTCAAATAAGAACTTCAAAGAGAGGCTGTTGTGTGGTCAAATTTGGTGAGATCAATAGAGGGATTCAAAAACAGTCGAGTGAAACACGTGAGGGAGAATTAGTTTAGGATTTTCCTTTTCTAACATTTTTATTGCAGGTTTTTTACATCATGGAATCAAAAGATAGACTTACCTTAGAGGCAATACAAGGAATGATGCAAAAGATGTTGTCACAACAAGAAGATCTTGCTAGTGACAACCAGAAATTGAAAGAAAGATTGGGGAGAATTGAGCAAGGCACTTCAATTCGTGCTCAATCTGGAGAAACAGCCCCTCAAGGATCAGTTTTCAACTTGGTCACAAGACGAGCACTAAGCATCCAATCCAAAGAGGATGAGGTACAACGTGAAAACATATTTCATACTAGATGCTTCATACATGATAAACTGTGTAGCATGATCATTGATGGAGGTAGTTGTACTAATGTTGTTAATGCTAGTTTAGTTGATAAATTGGGATTGAAAACAACTAAACACCCTAATCCCTATAGATTGCAATGGCTAAACAATACTGGAGATCTTAGGGTTACAAGGCAATCATTGATATCTTTCTCAATTGGACGTTATTCTGATCGGGTTTTATGTGATGTTGTTCCCATGCATGCTACTCATATATTATTGGGACGACCTTGGCAGTATGATAGGCGAGTTATGCATGATGGCTTCACTAATCGATATTCTTTTGTGATGGATGGACGACCTATTAAGTTGCTGCCCATGTCACCTAAAGAGGTGTTTGAAGATCAGAAAATATTGAGTGATTGTGAGAGTGCACAAAAAAAAAAAAAAAGAAGATGCACGAGCAAAAGGAGAGCTGTGAGAAAAGCCATGAGAGGTGTGAGAAAAGAGAGGAAAAAGGAGAGGAAACAGAGGGGATGTGCCATGAGGAAAAGAATCTTGAGAGGGCACATGCAAAAGGAGAGAATAGTGTGCAAAGAGTGGCTAAACAAGAGGTAAAAGGCAGTTTCTATGCAAGAGAGGGTGAGGTCCGAAAGGCCTATCTATCTAGGCAATTTATGCTTCTTTTGGTATTCAAAGGAGCGAATTTGACTATTTCTTCTAACCCAGATCTCTCTTCTCTTCCTAGTTCTTTTCAAACTTTGTTGCAGGAATTTGAAGAATTGTTTCCTGAAACTATGCCAGAAGGCTTGCCACCACTTAGAGGGATTGAACACCAAATTGACTTCATTGCTGGAGCACAAATTCCAAACCGACCAGCTTATAGAAGCAATCCTGAAGAAACCAAGGAGTTACAAAGGCAAGTGGATGAATTGTTGTCTAAGGGTTTGATCAAAGAAAGTATGAGTCCATGTGCAGTACCCGTGTTGTTGGTGCCTAAAAAAGATGGTTCTTGGCGAATGTGTGTTGATTGTCGAGCAATTAACAAAATTACGGTAAAGTATCGCCACCCTATTCCTCGTTTAGATGATATGTTAGATGAATTACATGGTGCCTGCATATTATCTAAGATTGATTTAATGGCTGGTTATCATCAAATTCGTATGAGAATTGGAGATGAATGGAAAACTGCTTTTAAGACAAAATATGGTTTATATGAATGGTTAGTTATGCCTTTTGGATTAACTAATGCACCTAGTACTTTCATGAGATTAATGAACCATGTTTTACGTAGCTTTATTGGGAAATTTGTTGTTGTCTACTTTGATGATATACTTGTGTATAGCAAGTCACTTGATGAGCATATTGTGCATGTTAAAGCTATTTTTTGTGCTTTGCGAGAACAAAAGTTGTATGCTAAGCTTGCTAAATGTTCATTTTGTGTGCCTAAAGTTATATTTTTAGGATATGTTGTTAGTCAGCATGGAATTGAAGTAGATAATGAAAAGGTTAAAGCTATTGAAACCTGGCCAACACCTAAGAATGTGGGGGAAGTTAGAAGTTTTCATGGTTTGGCAAGTTTTTATAGACGATTTGTTAAGGATTTTTCGAGCATTGCTGCCCCTTTAACTGAAGTTATAAAAAAAAATGTCGAATTTAAATGGGGGGATGAACAAGAAAGAGCATTTAACATGTTAAAGGCAAAATTAACTTCTGCTCCTATTCTTGCTTTACCTAACTTTGATAACGCTTTTGAAATTGAATGTGATGCTTCGGGAGTTGGTATTGGTGCTGTCCTTTTGCAAGGAGGAAAGCCAATCGCTTATTTTAGTGAAAAACTGAATGGCGCTGCATTGAAATATCCAACTTATGACAAAGAGATGTATGCTTTAGTAAGAGCATTGGACACATGGCAGCACTATCTTCTTCCTAAGGAATTTGTTATCCATACTGATCATGAGAGCTTGAAGTATTTGAAGGGACAAAATAAGTTGAATAAACGACATGCTAAATGGAGTGAATTCATTGAATCGTTTCCATACATCATCAAGTACAAGAAGGGAAAGGAAAATGTTGTTGCTGATGCTTTGAGTCGAAGGCATGCACTTATTACCACTTTAGATGCTAAATTGCTAGGCTTTGAGCATATTAAAGAATTGTATGAGAAAGATAGTGATTTTAGTAATGTTTATAATGCATGCGAGAATGCTGGTTTTGATAAGTTCTATAGGCATAATGGTTATCTATTTCGCATGAGACAACTTTGCGTTCCTAAGTGTTCTATGCGATTACTTTTGATTCGTGAAGCACATGAAGGGGGTTTAATGGGACACTTTGGCATATCCAAGACTTTAGATGTTTTGCAGGAGCACTTCTTTTGGCCTCATATGCGATCAGATGTTTCTAAGTATTGTGCTAATTGCATTACATGTTTACAAGCTAAGTCTAAAGTGCATCCACATGGTTTATACACACCATTACCTGTGTCACATGCACCTTGGATAGATGTTTCTATGGATTTTGTTCTTGGTTTACCTAGAACTAGACGTGGATTTGATAGTATATATGTGGTAGTTGATAGGTTTTCTAAAATGGCACACTTCATTCCATGTCATAAAACTGATGATGCTTCACATGTTGCTGAATTGTTCTTTAAAGAAATAGTTCGTTTGCATGGTATGCCTAAGTCCATTGTGAGTGATAGAGATGCTAAATTTTTATCTTACTTTTGGAAAACTTTGTGGGCAAAATTGGGAACTAAATTGCTGTTTAGTACTACTTGTCATCCACAAACTGATGGACAAACTGAGGTAGTGAATAGAACTTTGGGACAATTATTGAGAGCTATCATTAAAAAGAATCTGAAATCATGGGATGATTGTTTACCTCATGTAGAGTTTGCATATAATAGGAGTGTGCATTCCTCTACTCATTATTCACCTTTTGAGATTGTTTATGGTTTTAATCCTTTAACACCATTAGATTTATCTCCTTTACCTTTGGATGAACAAGTTAATTTTGATGGAGCTAAAAAGGCAGAATATGTGAGAAAAATTCATGAAACAGTCAAGCAAAATATTGAGAAAAGAAATCAGCAAGTGATGACTCAAAGAAATCATGGAAGAAAGAAAGTGATATTTGAGCCTGGTGATTGGGTATGGTTGCATTTACGCAAGGAAAGGTTTCCTAAGCAAAGGCATTCAAAGCTTCAATCAAGAGGAGATGGTCCTTTTCAAGTTGTTGCAAGGATCAATGACAATGCTTACAAATTAGCTCTTCCTGGTGAGTATAATGTTAGTGCTACTTTTAATGTTTCTGATTTACTTCCTTTCGATTATGCAGGTGATGATTCGAGGGCGAATCCTTTTGAGGAAAGGGGGAGTGATGCGGAGCATAGAGATGTCATTAATGGAAATTCGAGTTCAAGCACAAATAAGAAGAAGCTGGATCCTTTGAGCTATGATGGAGGTCCAATTACAAGAGCTAGAGCTAAACAGATGAAAGATGCACTCAATGGGCTTATTTTGTGTTATTTGGATCAATCTGCTCAAGAGGGAAATTGCATGGGCTGTCCAAGACTTGTGAATTTAATTAGATTTGATACAAAAGAGAAGAAAGTCCAATTACAAGCCCACCAAACTTAAGAATTTCGTCCAGCCCATAAGGATTTTAGGGTTTATTTGTTTTCTATAAGAATTTGGAAATCTTGGCAGATTTGGTACCTATTAGATTTATTGTTTTATTTGTTTTCCTTTTTGAATAAGGAAATCTGGGTAGATTTGATATCTTAGTAGATTTGGTTTCCTTTTTAAATAAGTAGAGTTCCTAATCAAACAAGGATTTGAACTCTTTCTTCTATATATGTAATTGGAACAATTCAGATGATAATGATTGAATATAATTTTGAGTTTTCTCTTAAAAGTTCTTGTGAGAGCTTTGTTTTGAAATTCTCTAAGAATTTCGCCACTTATAATTAGGGTTCTTAGTTGTTTGATAACTAAAGGCTCCTAATTCGTGATCTTTGGTAATAGTATCAAGAGTTTGTTACGGGTCTTGTTTGATAGATAAGCAAGGATCGTATCAACGCGCAGGGAGACCAAGTGGACGCGCAAGGCAAGAAGGTGGACGCGTCCACCAAATCTCACGCGTCCACTCTCAGAAGATTGACAGTCAAGTGGACGCGTATCATCTACTCAGGCGTCCACTTTGAAGACTCGGGCGTCCACTTTCCGAATTCAAGTTTTAAGATTGTTTTAAGTAGTTTCTAATTAGGATTCTTGTATAAACTACCCTAGGACCTTTTTCTAACTATATATAGACCTTAATAGCTTAGTTTAGGGTGTCAAACACCTTAGATATTCTCTTCCCGAGCATTGTAGGAGATCAAGGGTTGAAGCTTCTCGGGAAATCGGATTTCCGACTAATGAGTTTCTCTCTTTCCCTTAATCTTTTTATGATGTTTTCCTTTATGTTTTGTGAGTAAACGTTTTTAGTTGGCAAGGACATGTATTAGGTTTACTTTATTAGGGAATATGAGATTTATGTTTTGTAATTAAAAACCCGATCTTTTCAAGGAATCATTATTTCTATTTGAGTATTTGAACAATTCTTGGTTTTATTCTATCAATTGTGTTATTTCAATTATTATTGGCCATCTTAATTGTTTTGCATAATTGATTAACTAGGGTTATGCAGAATCGGTTTTCGGTAACCAAAAGTAGTAACTATTGATTAATTTAAATTTGTGTTTGATTAATTGATAGGGAATTGTTTGAAACGAATTGCATGATTTTAATCGGCCATTAACTTTATGTAATTTGTGTTGATGTTGTCCTCGAGCTGAATAACTTAATTGACTATTTTATGCGAGCGATTCGGTAATTTAGTTTAATTAGATTAAAGTTAATTTGCCGTGCTTTTCGGAAATTAACCTAACTTTATAGGAATCGGAATTTGCTGCGCTACGCGAAATTCTAAGTCACAACTCAAATAAGTTATTATCAATGATTAATCCCGAATAAGTAAAACCGAAATACAAAGTCCTTGCTAATGTTTTTCTTTTTCTTAATTAATTTGTGAGTAAATTTATTTAAAGTTTATTCTTTTAAAATAAAAATCAAATCTTTCCCCCCTAATCTTGATTAGTTTACTTGTTCTAAAATTTTACAAATCCCTATGGGTTCGACCCTTACTTCCCCTAACTATATAAGTTGGTTGAGTTTGGTATTAATTTGATAGCGCAACGACACGCTCGTCACAAGGACTTTGTATTTCGGTTTCATTTATTCGGGATTAATCATTGATAATAACCTATAAAGTTAGGTTAATTCTCGAGAAGCACGGCAAATTAACTTTAACCTAATTAAACTAAATTACCGAATCGCTTGCATAAAATAGTCAATTAAGTTATTCAGCTCGAGGACAACATCAACACAAATTACATAAAATTAATGGCCGATTAAAGTCATGAAATTTGTTTCAAACAATTCCCTATCAATTAATCAAACACATATTTAAATTAATCAATAGTTACTACTTTTGGTTACCGAAAACCGATTCTGCATAACCCTAGTTAAACAATTGATAATCAATTAAGATGGCCAATAATAATTGAAATAACACAATTGATAGAATAAAACCAAAAATTGTTCAAATACTCAAATAGAAATAATGATTCCTTGAAAAGATCGAGTTTTTAATAACAAAACATAAATCTCATATTCCCGAATAACATAAACCTAATACATATCCTTGCCAACTAAAAACGTTTACTCACAAAACATAAAGGAAAACATCATAAAAAGATTAAGGGAAAGAGAGAAACTCATTAGTCGGAAATCCGATTTCCCGAGAAGCTCCAACCCTTGATTTCCTACAATGCTCGGGAAGAAAGAATCTAAAGTACCTGACACCCTAAACTAAGCTATTAAGGCCTATAAATAGTTAAAAAAGTTCCTAGGGTTCGTTACATAAGAGTCCTAATTCAAAACTACTAAAAAAATGCCCAAAATCTTCAATTCAGAGAGTGGACGCGCGTGCTGTCAAAAGTGGACGCGCGAGGCTGTCAGAAACGTCCAAGTGGACGCATGAGGCTCCAAAACTATTGAGAATGTACGCGTGGAGGAATAGTGACGCGTCCACTTCTTCAAGTGCGCGTCCAATTGGTTTCTGAGGCGCGTCCACTCCATTTTTCTTGCGAAACAACTTCTTAAAGCTCCTATCTTCCTCCAATGTCTTCTAAACATGTTAAAATACCCGCAAACAAAGATAAAAGTGTAAATAACCAATTTAAGCACATAAAAACACAATTAGGTAGATTTTATCTCAATAAACAACAAATTAAGCTCCTAAAAACCAATCTAATTATGGTTCAATCAGCTACGCGGAATTCTAAGTCACTACTCAAATAGGTTATTATCAATGATTAGTCCCGAATAAATAAAACCGAAATACAAAGTCCTTGCTAATGTTTTTTTTACCCATTGATTTTTAATTGATTTGTGAGTGATTTTATTTAAAGTTTTAATCTTTTAGATAAAAATTGTATATTTCCCCTCAAATTTCAATTAGTTTACTTTATCTGAAATTTTACAAGTTCCTGTGGGTTCGACCTTTACTTGCCCTAACTGCATAAGTTAGTTAAAGTTCAGAATTTAATTTGATAGCACAACGACACGCTTGTCAAATTTTGGCGCCGTTTCTTTTGCACCAAATTCTCTCCAAAAATCCTCCAAGTCATCCATCAACTCTACTTTTTAAAAGAAATCGTGCATGTGTGATAAATCATCACTATGGATTCATTGTAAATAGTTAATCATATTTCACATGGCCAACAACCTTGAAAACCAATTAAAAATCCATTTTAAAATGAAAAACCGTACACATATAACAAGAACAAATTCAATCAAGCCACAATCAACTCAAACACATCATAGTCATATGAAAAATAATGTCCACACTACCATAAGCTTGTAATCTCACACATCTCTTCACTAATGGAAAGAATAAGGTCGACTTGAGTCAAATTGGACTTGAGGCACGTAACGTTAGGCTTGGGTGTTGGTTAACAAAGAAAGGTAAGGAAAACAAAGTAGTCAAGAGAATTACACAAAAGGATAAAATAATTTGAACTCGTAATAAGGTAGTTCCTAGCATTCATGAGTTTGAAGAATCTCCTATTTCCATTGATAACCCACAATCTCCTTCTTTTGTCATCCAACTTGAGCATAGATGAAAATTTTTCTTGATACTTTATCTGTGGAATGTGACCATGAACTTAAACAAGCTGTCAAGGATTTATCTGCATGTCCTGTGAGTAATTCAAAAATTGCATTACCTAGCTCACATAATCAAATCTTACCATCTGTTGTTTGTCCCCCGTCACTTGAGCTTAAAGCTTTACCTTCTCATTTGAAATATGCATATCTGAGTGAAGGTAATGCTTTACATGTTATTATTGCTAACAATCTCTCATCTTCCCAAGAAGAGAGATTAGTTTCTGTTCTTAGGGACAACAAAACTGCCATCGGCTGGACTTTAGCCGACATTAAAGGTATTAGCCGATCAACATGCATGCACCGTATATTATTAGAAGATGGAGCTAAACCAACCAGAGAGTCACAAAGGAGACTAAACCCGCCTATGATGGAAGTAGTAAAAGCTGAACTTCTTAAACTTCTTGATGCTGGTGTCATCTATCCTATCACAGATTCACATTGGGTATCATGTACATGTTGTTCCAAAGAAAAGTGGAATAACTATTGTGAAAAACTTTGAAGGTGAGAAAGTTCCTACTAGAGTGCAAAACGGTTGGAGAGTCTACATAGACTACAGAAAACTTAATGCATCAACTAGGAAAGACCATTTTCCCCTTCCTTTCATGGATCAAATGTTAGAACATCTATCTGGTCGTTCTCATTATTGTTTCCTTGATGGTTATTCTGGTTATTTTCAGATTGCTATTGCCTAGA
The DNA here is from genome assembly GCA_019593545.1 of Apocynum venetum. Taxonomy (NCBI): domain Eukaryota; kingdom Viridiplantae; phylum Streptophyta; class Magnoliopsida; order Gentianales; family Apocynaceae; genus Apocynum; species Apocynum venetum. Next base: position 9,941 of record SRSM01000045.1, on the reverse strand, counting down.
GGACCAAGGTAAGACTACTTTTACATGCCCATTCGATACTTATGCTTATAGAAGAATGTCTTTTGGTCTATGCAATGCACCTACTACATTTCAAATATGCATGATGTCCTTATTTTCTGATTTTGTCACGAATATCATTGAAATTTTCATGGATGATTTCACTGTCTATGGAAATTCATTTGATTCATGTTTAGAAAATCTGGAACTTGTGCTTAAACGGTGTGTTGAAACTAATCTTGTTCTCAATTATGAAAAGTGTCATTTTATGGTAGAACAAGGAATTGTTTTAGGGCACGTAGTTTCACCAAAAGGACTGGCTGTTGACAAAGCCAAGATTGATGTGATTAAATCTATTCCTTATCCTTCTACGGTAAGAGAGGTAAGATCTTTCTTAGGCCATGCTGGATTCTATAAAAGGTTTATGAAAGCCCTAAAGCTTTTAATGTCTTAATTTTGATTAATGACAAACATTGATGAGGACTAATGTCTTATTTGTACAAGTGATAGAGTTTTTGGATTCATGATCTAATCCATGCAACAACAAGATTTCAAGTCTTCAAGGAAGTATACAAGTCAAGACTATCAAGATTTGAAGACTAGCTTTTATTGGATTAGATAGGAACTAGAGGTATAGTCTTAGAGTTATATATTTTGATATCTCTAGTTCTACCTCTAATTGAGTAATGGTTTCTAAAGGTTGCTCTATGAACTTAAAACGTTATTTCAAAATGTTTTTATGTTAAAATATGTTTTGGTATTTCGAAAACCATGCATCTTGATTTCAAAACTTATATGGTTCATAAACTCTTGTTGGATTGATACCATAACTTATATGGTTGATTGAAATCATCATTTGTGTGTTAGAGTATTGTTGATACACAAATGAACATGTTTCAGTCGACCTAAAGTGGTCCAGGTATCGTCCATAAGTTAGTTTATCTTGTGGATGCATGTGCTGTCAAATTTGTTCATCTGCCAACTTGTGGACGACCATGAGGTCGACCGCAGGTGAAGTGAGGTCGACCGCAGGTGAAGTCCGGTCGACCGGAGGATGAAAAATCATCATCCGGTGGTTGTCCAGTGAGCTTGAGGATGATGGTGCGGACGACCAAGTCTGATTTGCGGTCGACCGCACTTCCTGAGTGGGTTTCCAACAGCTTCTTTTTTGACCGTTGGGAACAAACCTTTAAATACCAAAACCTTTGGAATTCTTTCCGAGAAGATTTTTTGAGCAAAAACATTGTATATCTTGATCCTATAACATCTTAGAAACATTCCAAAACCCTTTCTAAACATCAATCTTGTTAAAATCATTAAAGAAGGGTTTTTACATTCAAAGGTGTATTTTGAGCAATCTTGACAAGCCATTACTCAAAGAGGTGATTGTGATTCAAATTGATATATCTTCACATTAAGGTGATATCTATCAAACTCTCTCTTATTATTATTGATTGTAATTGTATCAAGGTTGCAAGTAGCATAAAACCCTAAGTGTTAGGGTGAGCCTTGTATAGGTTGTTTTGTATTCAAGGTTTGTTTGTAAAACCTTTGGGTGAACCTTGAATTGAATTGTTGTGTTAGGATTCACTAAGGAGAGTGGTGGGATTATTGTATAATCAAGGTTGTGTTGTAAAACTCAAGGGTTGAGTGAGCCTTGATTGGTTTGAGAGGTTATTTGTAAAACCCTAAGGTGAATTGGGTGAGCCTCTTTTGTAATCTCATTTATTTGATTAGTGAAGGGATTTGATAAATCCTTGAGTATGTAACTCAAGGTAGTGGATTAGGTTTTGTTGGATAAACCGAACCACTATAAATCATTGTGTTCATTGCTCTAATTTCTGCATTTTACTTGAACACATTATTTCTCACACAACTAGCACACCAAGTGTTTGATATTTGTTGTCAAAGAGGTGTTTTATTGAATTAGGTTGAAAAAATCGGATAAAAACCTAATTCACCCCCCCTCTTAGGTTTTTCAATTGGTATCAGAGCAGGTCTTCTTGTTTAAGGTTAATCACCTAGAAGTAAAGATCTTATGGCTCATATAGACAACAATATCATAAGTGAGGGTTACTCTACTAGTAGACCACCTTTGTTGAATGGCTATAACTACACTTTATGGAAAGATAGAATTCATATTTATATTTCCTCCATTGATTTTGATTTATGGAATATTGTTATAAATGGTCCTTATGTTCCCTCTAAGATTATAAAGGGAAGAAGTGTTGAGAAAACTCTTAATGAGTTTGATGAAGAGGATAAAAAGAAAATGACTTCAAACTTTATTGCTATGAATATTCTTTGTTGTGCTCTTGATTTAGATGAATACAATAGAGTATGTGGTTGTAGTTCCGCATATGAAATGTGGAGATTACTTGAAGTTGCACATGAAGGATTGACATGCACATCAAATCAAGAAGAAAGTGAAAATGAAGAAAACGATCAATCCAAGGTTGCAAACACTTGTCTTATGGCTCTTGAAGATGAAGTAAGTACTTCTACCTCACAAACTTTACACATTAGTGAAAATGATTGCAATGATAATTGTGATATATTTGATCAAGATGAATTTGTTGCTAATCTCTATTATGAAATGAAGAAAGTCATCAAGAAGAATAAATTCTTGAAATGTCAAGTTGAGAATTTGTTATTGGCAAATGCTAAATTACTTGATGAAAATGCTTTATTGCTTTCTTCCAAAGTGACTCTTGATGAAAATATTATTGGTCTATGTGATAAGGTCAAATTTCTTGAAAATGCTAATAATGATCTTGTTATTAGAAACAAGAAATTGAATGACATGATGAGTGACTATGATGCTATGAAGTTGAGAATAGATGATTTAAGTGTTAGCTTACATAAACTCACATGTGGTAGAGATAATTTAAATAAATTACTTGGTGCTCAAAGATTCTCTAATGATAAGAGAGGTATTGGTTTTATTGATACACATGATGATGCCTTGCATACACACAAAAATATATCACACAAGAATATCTCATATTTGCATCATAAAGTACATCATACACATCACACACACTCATATGTCATCAAGAATATGTTGTACCTATTGTGGTAAGTATGGCCATAAGGTTAATATATGTTATGCCAAGAAGAAAATCGAGAATGGTGCAAAAAGTATTTGGATTGTCAAAACAAATTCGATTAATTTTCATGGATCCAAAGCCACTTGGATACCAAAAGTTTCATCTTCTTTGTAGGTAACTCAATATGTTGATCATGAAGGAGCAATACAACATGTCAAGAGAATTTGCTCAATCCACATGATCAAATATGCTATACTAAGGTACAATGTTCTTAATGAAGGTCATGAAGAAATTCATTCTTTTGAGATTGAATCTTTAGTAAGAATTTCTTGATTATGAATTTTGTAAATTAGATCATAATGCTATATGTGGTTGAAATGTGTTTTCAATACAAATACTTGATAAATTTTCTAATTGGTTTTTGTATTTTGTATATGCTCTTCATGCTAAATTATTTCCTCACGAAACATGTTAATTGCATATTGTGATAATTGAGTTGTCTTGTCATATTGTTTGATATAATTCTCTTACAAACTTTTCTCACAAACACTGATTATCCTATAAATATCATGATATAAGTGGATTTTGTCTTTAAGTAAAGACTGGTAGTTCTGGTGAACTTGCGGACGACCCTTGAGAAGGTTTCGGTCGACCGCATGGAAAAATAGATCATCCACTAAGTGGACAATAAGGTTGCGGACGATCCAAGGAAACGTTTTGGTCGACCGCAAGCTCAAGAATGATCATCTGCAAGTGTGAAGAAATGAAAATATATATGATATCTATTTTGATGATTTAGTTGAACAAAATGTTATATGACTTTCTTTGGAAGTTGATGATGCATATCTTTGTCATTGTAAATTATGACATATTAGCATATATACTTTGCATATTTTTACAAAACTTCAGTATGTTAGAGTTTTTGCCTAACATTAATTTTGAGAAAGATCATATTTGTGATGCATGTAAACAAGTCAAGAGTTCTTTCAAATCAAAGAAAATGTGTCTACTTCAAAACCTCTTGAACTTGTACATATGGATTTATTTGATGCTATGAGAACCATGTGAATTGGTGGCAAACTATATGTCTATGTGACTGTTGATGATTTTTATAGATTTACTTGGATATTATTCTTGTTGAGTAAAGATGAAGTTTTTTTGAAGCTTTTGTCAAACTCTTTAAACAAGTACAAAACACCATTAGTTGCAAATTTATCTTCATTGGAAGTGATAATGGTAGAGAGTTTTGCAATAGTATTTTACAAAATTATGTGATGAGAATGATTTATCTCACAATTTTTCAATTGCAAAAGTTCCTCAACAAAATGGTGTTGATGAAAGGAAAAATCGTACTTTACAAGAAATGGCATATTCCATACTATGTGAAAATTATTTGCAAAAATATTTTTGGGTTAAATTTTTGAATACATCTCGCTATATTGTTAATAGAGTGCTTCTTATATGCTTTGTTAATAAAACCCCTTATGAGTTTATATTTGACAAAACTCCTTCCATTTCCCACTTTAAAGTGTTTGGTTGTAAATGGTTTATTCTAAATGTCAAAGACAATCTTGGTAAGTTTGACAAGAAATCCGATGAAGGTATGTTCCTTGGCTACTCTTCAAATAGAAAAGCTTTTTGTGTTTACAATAAAAGAACTATGGTTATTGATGAAGCTATTCATGTTATATTTGATGAGTCTAACATTTACTTGCCAAGAGATGAGAATGAAGGTGATTTTCAAGAGCTATCTATTGAGTCAACGAACAAAGATATTGTTCAATCAAATGAAGATCATTCAATACCTAAGGATGAAAGTGAAGAGATCATTGACATTCAATAATCAACCTCACATGAAGGAGAGACAAATCATGATCTTCCAAAGGAGTGGAAATACGTCCATAATCATCCAAATGATCAAATCATTGGTAATCCCAATGAAGGGGTAAGAACAAGAAGACATTTTATAAATTGTGTTGATAATCTTGCATTATTGTCTCATATAGTACCTAGGAACATTGATGAGGCTTTTAGTGATGATTTTTGAATCATTATCATCCATGAAGAGCTAAATCAATTTGAAAGGAGCAAAGTTTGGGAACTTGTACCTAAACCTTCAAATCACATCATTATTGGTACAAAATGAATTTTTAGTAGCATACTTGTTGATCATGGCTTTGTCACTAGAAATAAGGCTACACTTGTTGCTCAAAGATATAATCAAGAAGAGGGCATTGATTATGATGAGATTTTTGCCCCAATTACTATGTTAGAGTCCATTAGAATATTACCTGCATTTGCATATTTTATAGGTTTTAAATTATTTTAAATGGATGTTAAGAATGCATTTCTATATTTGTTACATCCAATAGGTATTTTATGTTGAACAACCTCCTGATTTTGTGCATGAATCTTTTGAAAATCATGTTTACATACTTTCAAAAGCTTTATATGCTTTGAAACATGCTTCAAGAGCTTAGTATGAAAGGCTTAGCATCTTTCTTATTGAAAAAGGATTGACTAGATGAATGGTAGACACTACACTATTTTTAAAAAATAAAGTGCATGACATTTTAATTGTTCAAATTTTTGTTGATATTATATTTGAGTGATCTTTGTTATTAAAATTGATGTGTTTATCCATTGGCCGAGAAAAGGTTCTATTTTTAGAAAGCTATTGAGTGTTTATATACAATTGCTAATGAGTTTGTCATTGTATAGCTCATTTAATTATCAAAACAACGATTCTTGGTTGATTATAAGTTGCTTAGAAGATATTTCAAATGACACCTGAAGAAGGTGCGGTCGACCGCATCTTACGGGAGTATCATCCGAAGAATGGCCAGTGGACTTGCGGAAAGACCTCGAGAAAATCTTCGGTCGACCGTATGGTACAAGCCATCGACCGCAGAGTAGACAGAGGACTTGCGGACGACCAATATCAAATTTCCGGTCGACCGCAGATTACTACTCATCGACCGCAAAGTAAGCAGAGAACTTGCGGACGACAACAATCAAATTGTTTGGTCAACCGGAGAAACTGATTCTATCGTCCGAAAGAAGAAATAACAAGGGATAAACATATTGGATCAAAAGGTGGTTCAACCAAATCTCAAATGGTACCAAAGAAGAAGAAGAGCAATACTACCTTATTCACAAGTAAGGAGTATTAAATTTGATTCTATGACTATCTCGAGTTTTGAAATGTGATTCTTGAAAGTACCATCTATTCTAGTAAGTTTCCTTTTTGAAAATATCTTGAAGTATTTTGCTAAGGAAGGATGATATGATATTATTGTGCATGATGAGCCTATGTACTATAACTATATACTTCAATGCTATGCTAATCTAGAGAAAAATATTCTGAGTATATGGTATTGTTATTATGCTAAGGAAGGATATCAAGTTGTATATTATGTGTCTAAAGTATGTGGTATTGTTTTAAATTTCAATCAGTATAACTTGGATGATATTATGAGTGCTCCTATTGATGAGATTACATTTTTTTTTCTCACCAAATTTGCCATTATTATGCTTTCTCCATTCAAGATTTTGAATATGCTTTTACAAATAAAGAATCCTTTGTGAATTTTGCAAAAAGGGAATCTATTGTTTTTAGTCTTGAACATAATATACTTTGTCTTATGTGCACTACTATATTTGTACTCATAGATGGTCATAGGACATCTATTACTCATTTGCACATGTTTATTATGCTAATTATGTTCAAAGGAAAATGAGTAGATCTTGGTTATCTTATGGATATCGTTCTTTGTTAAGAAGGCTAAGAAAATAGCAAAGAGCCTACTTTATGGAAGGTTGCTTTAAAGAGAGTTCAAACATTTTGAAATATCTTTACTTGAGGTTGTTGACATGAGATATCTTCATAAATGTGATTTTGTTGCATACAAGAGAATGCATGACTTATGTTTCAATGATGATTGGGAGTTGAGAAAGAAATATTTCAAGAAGATTTACTACAAGCCATATCCGAAATTGCAAGATTGATGGGTGAAAATGCACTCATTATTATTTGAAAGAGCATTCATGAGAAAGGAATTGGTCAAGAAGAAGCTAATCACTTGATACTTCCACCAGAGAAAGAATAAGGAAAGGGAAGACATCAATGGAAAAAGGAAAAGGAAACTCCTTTTGATACTTCTATTAGAAAGAAACTGAGTGAACGAAAATGTTTGATGCAAGAGGAATATAGGTTTATTCCTCATACAAAAGATGTCTTGTGGAATGATTTGGAGCATCTCTCAAACAATATGGATATTATCTTTGAGAAGTTTAATACTAAAATCCAAGATGTGTTTGAAGAAGTTGTTCAACATGAAATCAAGAGTAAAGTTTCTTCATCACAAAGTTGACAATATATCTACTCATCTTGAGGCATTATATGGAGTCCACATAGATATTTCTTCACATTTTGATGAGAAGACCACATATATGACAAAGAATCCTATTACTATTGTGTGTCATCAAGTAGTATTGAGCCATCTATTCTGCTGATACATCCTCCACCATCATTTCAGAGGATACCACTGTAGTGACTACTATTGATGATCTACCAGTTGAAGCTATTATCATTCCAGAGACCACTTCTTCAACATAATCATTTTTGCAGTTTAAAGTCTGTGCTCCAAGCCTCGCACTCTAGCTTTGGCTACTTGAGGATCATCTTTATACCTTTCATTTTCTTTTTATATCTATAATGCACTATTTTCATATGTTTCTGCTACATTATGATCTCTCTTGTCGTATATTTTTAAGTAATGTAGTTTATTGGTTTGATTATTTCCCCATAATGACTCCTTGGTATATTGAAAGATCTTATTATATGCTTTTGACCTTATTTTAATCCTTCATACACATTCTTTTTGAATGATGACAAAGGGGGAGAAAAACTAAGTGTTGATAGCAAATGTTTAGGAGTTATATTTGTGTTGTATTCTTTTGGAAACTAACATTTTGCAGGAAAATGGAGATCAAGAACACTTACAACAAAAGGGGAGAATTAATGCAAAGAGGAGAAACCATCAAAAGAAAGATTCTTGAAGCTCAGTAATTTTTGAGGAAAATCAAGAATATGTACAAAAGGAAGGAAGAAATGACAAAAGGGGAGAATTGAGGAACTTGAAGTATTTGAAGTGCACTTGACGATCACGTTCATCAAAACCAAGAAGAAGAGAAATAACTTTAAAAGGTTAAGTATGGCTATCCTTGGTTTAAAATTTATGTATTTCTAAGTTTTTGGATATTGAGAATGAAGGAGAATGAGAATTGTGTGTTGATCGCCGGGTTGGCCATTTGTGTGATTTTATGTGATATATCTCATCTCTTTTGCATTGTTGAGTTTGTATTGTGATATTGATTATAGTTATAAGAGTTACAAAGGAAACTCTGTCAAAATTTTACAAAACTCATGCATATTGATAGGGGGAGCTTATAATTGTATTATAAATCTTTTTAATTTTAAATGGAAGGAAGGAGGATACGGAGGTTGGTTGGTGGAAAAATAGGCTTCTTTAAGCCTATATAAGCTAGGAAGTGATCTCATATACTTACAATGAATCTTTCATCTTGAGATCCTATAATTGTTCGAAATTGTTTCATTCAATTTCTTGATATCATCAAACTAATTGGCTATATGCTATATGTGATATCTTACAAATACCTAGCATATTGTAAGGGGGAGCATTTTACAATGTTTGATACATATTCTATAAACTCTTTCTTACTTTGAATCCTTGCACTTAATTGTTTTACCTATCACATTGCATCAATATTTGTCATCATCAAAAAGGGGGAGATTGAAAGCCCTAAAGCTTTTAATGTCTTAATTTTGATTAATGACAAACATTGATGAGGACTAATGTCTTATTTTGTACAAGTGATAGAGTTTTGGATTCATGATCTAATCCATGCAACAACAAGATTTCAAGTCTTCAAGGAAGTATACAAGTCAAGACTATCAAGATTTGAAGACTAGCTTTTATTGGATTAGATAGGAACTAGAGGTATAGTCTTAGAGTTATATATTTTGATATCTCTAGTTCTACCTCTAATGAGTAATGGTTTCTAAAGGTTGCTCTATGAACTTAAAAACGTTATTTCAAAATGTTTTTTATGTTAAAATATGTTTTGGTATTTCGAAAACCATGCATCTTGATTTCAAAACTTATATGGTTCATAAACTCTTGTTGGATTGATACCATAACTATATGGTGATTGAATGAAATCATTCATTGTGTGTTAGAGTATTGTTGATACACAAATGAACATGTTTCAGTCGACCTAAAGTGGTCCAGGTATCGTCCATAAGTTAGTTTATCTTGTGGATGCATGTGCTGTCAAATTGTTCATCTGCCAACTTGTGGAGACATGAGGTCGACGCAGGTGAAGTGAGGTCGACCGCAAATGAAGTCCGGTCGACGGAGGATGAAAAATCATATCCGGTGGTTGTCCAGTGAAACTTGAGGATGAGGTGCGGACGACCAAGTCTGATTTGCGGTCGACCGCAACTTCCTGAGTGGGTTTCCAACAGCTTCTTTTTTGACCGTTGGGAACAAACCTTTAAATACAAAACCTTTGGAATTCTTCTAAGAAGATTTTTGAGCAAAAACATTGTATATCTTGATCCTATAACATCTTAGAAACATTCCAAAACCTTCTAAACATCAATCTTGTTAAAATCATTAAAGAAGGGTTTTACATTCAAAGGTGTATTTTGAGCAATCTTGACAAGCCATTACTCAAAGAGGTGATTGTGATTCAAATTGATATATCTTCACATTAAGTGATTGATTCTATCTACAAACGCTCTCTTATTATTATTGATTGTAATTGTATCAAGGTTGCAAGTAGCATAAAAACCCTAAGTGTTAGGGT